>CAUYRH010166702.1:0-12856 GCA_963574655.1 Perodicticus potto | reverse complement strand
ATCTTCTAAATACGGATCAAAATTGTTTTCACATAGTAAATGAGAAAATATCATGAATGTTACATTAATCAGGTGGATAAAAATATCTCCGATTGTATGGGAAGCCCTCACACTGTACTCCAAGCCTGAATCATTGTACACAGTTATGACTCAATAAAAAATAATTAAAAATTTAAAAAAAAAATAATAAAAGTCCAGGGTTTGAAAGAAGGAGAATCCTAACATTGAAACCCTACTTCTTTGTTTTCTAAAGGACTGATCCTACAGAAGTCACTTAACCTCTCTAAACTTCCATCTTCCTCTACTAAAATGCAGCTGACCATTTCTACATAATAAGGTTATTACAGGAATAGCAAAAGGGAGAGAGAGAGTGAGAACAAATATTGTTATTCATAACCACAACTGACTATAACAGCTTCTACCCTCTTAAGGTAATGCTGTCATTTCTCTCTGGAGAGTAAACCTTTGTTTAGCAAAACAAAAGGATGGAACATTTGGCTGTGATATTAGCCTCAACGCATGGTAAAAAGGAAACATTTGTCAAATAAAGGAGGATTAAATCATCATATATAATAAGTTAGAATTTGCAAGTTTCTAGGAGCGGAGAGAAGCCCTGTGATGAGGAAGGAGGGCCCATGTAGGTTTACTCAGGGAGCATAGCTCAAGGCCTTCTTAAGCAAGCAGTTGCTAATAATAACCAGTTGTAATCTGTTTGTTACTGCATTATGTGACGTCCTCATGCCCCATACCCACAAATCTCAGTATAGAACAACTCCAGATAAAGTCTTCAATTCTTGGTACCCTGGCAAATAAATGCCTGGTAAGGTCTCTATTTGGGAAGATAAACAATAAACAACCTGTAAGACTACAAGATATTCCCTAGGAATTTTGGCTTTCATTTTACAGGTGTAAGAGTTTCTCACCAGTAATGAAGAGTCTCAGATTACATCTGCGTTTCATTAAGGTAGTGGAAATAATAAAAGTAAAGTGTGGTCCACAATGTCAGGAAGAGATCAAGTCTTCAATGCTTAGAGGTTCTGACTGACTATAGAGCAGTGCGTGGAATCACAGCCTCATTGGTTAGGATCATGATCCTACTTTAGCCAGCAATGTCAGCATTTTATATTGCTGTGGAGAAATGTACTAAATTGGGTCTTAGTTTCCTTAGCCATAACATCTGAATACTGATTTAATGTATATCTTTTTTTAAGAATTAAATAAGTTTAAAGAGAGAAGTAATGCACATGTTAGCCATTCTATTCTGCATAAGGAAGGAATATATTTCAAAACATGTTTCACATGGTTATAGACAATTTTGTCAATTTCCAAATATTAAAAAATTAAGAGCTGAGACAAAAAATAAGATATGTAGTATGTTTAGGACAATTGTATGTCTCTGATTATATGTAAATATACCTATTATTAAAGCTCACACACATTTTCTTGCAATATATTCCATACGAAGACAGTTAATTGTTTTTCCATCCTCTTGGCAGAATTCTACAAAGGACCAAAAATGTAAAAATTGTCTTTTTATTCAAGCCACGTATCTTTATGGAAAGATATGAGTTTTATTTTTATGAGTCTTAGGTTGCCTATTTATAACAATAAAGTTTTATCTCAGAAGAAAGCCTTGGTCCTTCTCTACTTGGTACTTAACTCAACATTATGGGGGTTAGAATATGGATAGAGTATGGGGTGCTGTTCGGCCTTGAGGGGAATCACAGTGACAGTCATGTCCCCTGGGCAGTAAGTAATGAGGAAGCCAGAGCTTCTGGAAGTTTGAGTGGATTACAACTTCTGATAGAAAGGAGGTAGCCAGGAAAGGCAGGGGCCAGTGCTTGAGTAGGATAGAAGACAACTTCTAAATTTTGCCGAAGACTTGCATGTGAAAAATACATATATATGGATATATATATATATGTATGTATATGTGTATATATATCCAGTATATATATGTGTGTGTGTGTATCCAGTATATATATATACTGTGTGTGCGTTTGTGTATTCCCCTTCACACTTGAAATATCAAGAAAGAGATGCTTCCTTAGGCTAAATTACTGGCAATAGCAAAGGAGAAAAATGAGTATATTTGCAATATCTTTATATGAACAATTGGCAGGCCTTACTGCTGTAATAGATTGGGGATACAAGAAAAAAATGACTCCAGGATGGTGCTAAGTTTCTGGCTTAATCAACAGAATATTTGTTGATGCCACTTAATTAGATGGGAAAAATTAGAAATGGGAAAATTAAGATTTCCATTGTGGATCACTTAATTCGAGATACAGGTGTGACTTCCAAATAAAGAAATCAAATAGCAGTTTAATTAAAAGGAAAAAACCCTCTGGTATATAGAGACCAGGCTTGATATAAAAATATTCTTCCTGTTGTGGTCCACACATGGGTAACTAAAAGCCTTAGGAATGTATGAAATTTCAAAGCAAAGAAAAGAGTCCCTGGCATCAAAACCAAGAAATCAGAATGGAAAGAGGGAAAGAATGAGAAATTTATTAAGGTGAGTGAAAAAGGAGTTGCCAAAAAAGGTAGATGACCACTTTTAAAAGGCTGGAGTATACTCAGCTCAGTGACATGCAGCTGAGAAGAGGAGTGAGGTGAGGATAGAGAAGAATCAAGTGATTTTGAACATGGAAGATACCATTGCTCTTATAGGAGCAGTTTAGGTGATATCTTGGGAGGAAAAAAATCTAAATTGAAACTTTTCAAAAATGAAAGGTTACTGAGTGAAAGAAACCCTTCCAGTGAATTATTTGTAAAAACTTGCTTTTAGGAAAGGTAGAAATATGTATAGAGGTGAAGTTTGATCATTTTAATTTATTACAGTGTCTTTTTTTATTTACTTTTTTATTTCAAATTAAGATGAGAGAGTGTATTTAATTAGATTACATTGCTTGCATTTGTAAGGTAAAGTTTAAGTTGTGCTTGTGTCCTTCACACAAGGCGTATATGACACACCTGCACCTTGTTCCGACGGGGAAGGACCCACTTGGCCCCCTCCCCAACTTCCCTTCTGGATTTCACAGAGTTTCTCCCATGTGAGAATGTTGTTACTCTATAAGTTTCAAATTAGCATTAAGTACATGTGATTCTTGTTTTTCCATTCTTGTGATACTCAGGAGAGAGTTCTCCAAATACATCCACATTGTAACAAAGGGTACAAAATTTCCACAATTCTTAATGGCTGAATAATATTGGTATATAGACACCACAGTTTGCTAATCATTCATTGGTTGATGGATACTTGCAAGGTTTCCACATGGTTGCGATTGTACATTGGGCTGCTATAAACATTTGAGTGCATTTGTCCTTACGGTAAAATGACTTCTTATTTTTCTTTTGAGTGGATACCTACTAATGAGATTGCAGGATCAAATGGAAAGTCTACTTTTAGTTCCTGGAGCACTCCTCACACTTCTTTCCATAAAGGCTGTACTAGTTTATAGCCCCACCAACAGTGCATTTGGGGACCCTGTGATGTGAGCCATTCTCACTGGAGTTGGGTGATATCTCACAGTGGTTTTGATTTGCATTTCTCTTATAATTAGAGACAATGAGTGCATTTTTTTTTTATGAGTTTGTTGGCCCTTTGTCTGTGAGAAAAGATTCTGTTTATGTCTCTTGTCCAGATTTTAATGGGGTTGTTTATCCTTTTGTTGTTGTTGTCACTGTTGATTTACTTAAGTTATCCATATACTCTGGTTACTAGCCCTTTTTTGAATTTAGCATGCAAATGCCCTCTCCCATTCTGAAGGTTTTCTCTTTGTGTCAGATTGTGTCGATAGCTGCACATGACTTGATTTATTTTTGCTATGCCCATGATATCTTTAAGAGTGTTTCCCACACTTTCTTCTAGAATTCTTTATAGTTTCATGTTTTACATTTAAGTCTTTTATCTATCATGACTTAATTTTTGTAAGTGACAAGAGGTGTGGGTCCTGTTTCAGCTTTTAACCAGTTCTCCCAACACCATTTATCAAAGGGGTTAGTGTGGGAAGTCTTTTCTGTGCTTTTGTTTGCTTCACCAAAGATCAAATCTGTTCCATAGATTTGTATGTCTAATTTTATGCCAATACCATGATGTTTTGATCACTGTAGACTCATAGTATAACCTAAAATCTGGTAATATGATACCTCTAGATTGGCTGTCATTTCATAGAATTGCATTGGCTATTCTTATTTTTTTCTAGTTCCATACAAAACATAGAAGTATTTTTTTCAAGTTCTTCAAGGTATGACATTGGCATTTTAAGAGAGATTGCATTGAATCTATAGATTACTATCAGTAGTACAGACATTTTAACAATGTTGATTCTTCCCACACATGAGCATGTTATGTTGTTCCATCCGTTAACAACCTCTGCTATCTCATTTCTCAGTGTTTCATAGTTCTCTCTGTAGAGATACTCCATAGCCTTTGTTGTAAGTTCCAAGGTATTTAATTTTCTGTGGTGCTATCATGAAGGGTATTGTATCTTTGAGTTGATTTTTAGCTTGCCTGTTGTTGGTGTATATAAAGGCTAATGATTTGTGAACATTGATTTTATATCTCAAGACATTGCTGTAATTCTTAACCACTTTCTGGAGTTTTATGGTTGAGTCTCTGAGATTTTCTAAGTATAAGATAATATTGCCAGCGAAGAGTGATAGTTTGACATTCTCTTTCCCCATGTAGATATCCTTGATATCCTTCTTTTGCCCGATTGCATTGGCAAGGACTTCAAGAACTATGTTGAATAATAGTAGAAATAGTAGACATCTTTAGCTAGTTCCAGTTCTAAGTGGAAATGCATTTAGTTTTTCTGCATTTAATGATGATATTGGCTGTGGGTTTGCTGTAGATGGCTTCTCTCAGTTTAAAAATGTTCCATCTATGCATATGTTCTCAAGAGTTCTTATCGAATGAGGATGCTGAATTTTGTCAAATGCGTTTGTGCCTCTATTGAAAGATCCTGTTGTCTTTGTTTTCACTTCTGTTCATGTGGTGAACAGATTTATGGATTTATATATGTTGAACTAGCCTTGCATCCCTGGGGTGAAGCTTACTTGATTGTGATGTATTGTTTTGATATGTAGTTGAATTCTATTTTCTAAGATTTTTTAAGGTATTTTGTGTCAATATTCATTAATAATATTGATCTGTAGTTTTCTTTTCTTGTGGAGATTTTTCCTGGGTTTGGTATTAAAGTGACATTTGCTTCATAGAAAAAGTTTGGAGCATTCATATTTTTCTAAACTTTTTTTTATGCCTAAATAATCTGGCTTTGGCACAGCCTAACAAATTCTTGCAATGGTTTCCCTTTAACTGACTCGGAGACAAGTATTCGTACCCTTCAAAAGAACTCACATGGCTAGTAAGATTGGATCTGAGAGGAGGAAATAGCTATAATGAAAATTAAAAATCTCAGGGCCACCCTCCCGCTACCTCCTATGCAATAGAGAAGGTCGAGCCTGATATCAAAATCATGCAACACATCCTTTAAAATGAATAGCTGTTACTAACATTATACATTAGCTGGATCTCAACAAAAATATAAAAGGACCCAGGCATCTACAAGAACTAACCCCACAGATTGTCATAATTGAATTCCCTGCTGGCCTTTTAGGGTGGCAATGATGAGTAGGTGCTCCATGCAGGACAAGAAAAGAATTTCTCTAGGCCGAGATTAGGATGCAAAAGTATACATTCATTTTAGAATGAGAGAGAGAAAGAGTGGGGAAGAGATAAAAAGAAGGGAGGGAAAAAGAAGGGAAAGAAAGAGAGAGAAAAGGAATGAGAAAAGGTGTGACATCTCAAAGAAAGAAAGGAAGTATACCCACACCTAGAGCCAGGCTGTTAGCTGAATTAAAGGGGGACAAAAAAGGCAACTGCAGCCAAATTTACAGGGTATTACAGACAATGGCCCATCCACTTTTCTTCTGGTAAGGATGAACTCATATCCCATTGTTTGTCCTGGACACTCACGAAATACTTGGGGCTAAGGAAACACATTCTGAAATACAGAGAGCTCAGGAAATGTAAAGAGAAGGATTCACATTTCCTTTAGGTCTGTTGGGGCTTGGGTGAGGAGGGGCTGGTAGCAAAGATAAGAAAGCAGTCAGAGAAAGAGATTAATTTAATCCTTACTAAAAATTATGAGTTAATAATTTTTCTATTATTTCACTATAATCACCAACCATCCTTCTTACACTGGTCTCCCACAAACAAGACATGCAAATTTTGACTTTAGGCCCGTAGGGTAAGTACAGCTCCTAAAGCTAAAGTCTGTTCAATTCCACACCAATCACATTGCTTATAATTTTATCTTCCTGGGTGCAAGACAAAGAGCAGACAAGAGTAGTCATTCTTCCACCTACCTAGGGACATCTATATATTAATAATTGATTCTTCCTACAGTCCTCTTTTCTCTTCCCATATCCCTCTCTGGAAAAAAAATCACATATGCATCTCTGGCTTATGTTTTACCCCTGTGCATCCTTAACTTTTTGCTTAATAAACCTCCATTGTTTGAGATCTTTGCCTCAGTCACTTACATAGAATTGTCACAATCATGGGACTTTTTGGAGAGAAGATTTCCCTGATCTAGAACATTGTCTCCAATGGCATCCATAAAGATCTTTCTAGCACGATTTAGAAACTAGAAGACCCCAAGAAGAGATTTCATTTGAGTTAATCACTTCAGATAGCATCTAATATTTATTGCATTATTTCAGAGTTCAAAGAACAGAGTATTATGTCACCAGCCTACATTGTCTTATTTTATTATTATAACAATCTTATGATAAAGAATGTAGAACATAGTGAGAAGAATCTGAGCCTTGTCAATTGTGTCAAAAGCAATGAGCTGAGCAGGTATAGCAGACAGCAGGCCAGGGGTGAATAGATATAGGCAAAAAGCCTATATATCTTTGACTCTGCCAGTATAAGAGTGAGCAGGTCAAAAATTTTACTTTACACACCCTAGAGAGACTGGGGCTGAATAGGCTGTGAAGGCTCAGCATACAGGGGGTAAAAGTCCCATGACCAGTACAGGCGAAAGTTACTAAATGTAGAATATAAATGTCTTAACACAATACCTAAGAAAATGCAGTGAAAGCTATGTTAACCAGTTTGATGAAACTATTTCAGATTGTGTGTGAAACCAGCACATTGTACTTCATGATTGCATTAATGTACACAGCTATGATTTAATAATAAAAAAAAAGTCCCATGACTGAAGATTGGCATGGAGGCTGGACTTGCAGGCAAGTCCAGTAAGTTTTAGGAATCTCCGTGCTGTGTTTTTTAAGATAATAATTAACTGCCTCCAGGTGGTCAAGAGCTCAGAGAAGGAGCACACGAGCAGTTTCCCCCTCCACCCGTGTGAATTTATCAAGAAGTGGGTAAGCAATTGACGTGTGTTATTCTCTATACATGTTTTTCCTTAAAAGCTATTTTGAGTAAGGTTAAAAATATATAGAAGAATGTGTATAAGTTAATCAGTAGACTTTTAGATGCTAGTAAGAGAATAATCAATTTTTACAATGCATTCATGTGATTATTGTTTGATGGTGTGTATATGCAGACCTGGCTATTTAAGCTGGGGAGAAATAAAGTTTCTTTGCTACTTGCCACCAACAAAGCTTGTAGCCCTCTCTGTTTCATAATATTTCAAAAAGCAGGTTTACATTCTGCGTCACCGACCACCGAGAGAACCTTCACGCAACAAATGGACAGTGCAGGAACAGCAGTGCCTGGTTGGGAGCTAAGGCCATGATGGTACAAGCTGCATAGTTATTCTCTCATGCTGTTAATGGGAAAAAACCTAAATTCTGTAAAATAATTTAAAGACGTTTGTGCCCTTGTGTAACCAGCCCAATGAACGAATTTCAATGACCCCTAAATGTTTCTTAAAATCCTCTACCTTAACTAGTACTTGACTTTTTTTTTTGAGTTGTTTCCCAGAAATGGTGGATTTTCCACAAGACATAATGTTGAGAGAGATTCTGAAGGCTCTAGGCAGACTTCCTAACAAGGAGATTCACCATCAAGGCAAATCTGCCCAAAGCACCTACCCCCTTGTTAGCTACACCACAGCATGCCCTCAGGATCATCTCTACTTTAAAAGCCCATTATTTCCATTAACTGGGGAGGTAGATTTAAGGAAGTTTCTCCTGGTTCCCTGACAAGACATCTGTTGTATTAAATTCCTTTTTCCCTTGGAAATCCTTGCTGTTTCAATAATTGGATCTTTGTGTGACCAGCAACTGGACCTAGATCAAAACTACCTTGTGATTTTTGACAACAGCTATAGCAGGGTTACAGATTTGTTTCACACATTCGAGAAGACAGGAATTACATATAATATTATAAGTCAGTATGTGGAAGGCATACATTGGTTTGGCCAAAAAGGTGGGATATCTTGAAGGGCAATGCTGCTTACAGATCACAGGTGGCTTTAAAGAGTTTTGAATTTGTAATTGGCTAAAGAAATGAAGCTTTCACTAAAGACTTGGAATGCTTTAAGATACAAGAGTTTGTTTATCAGTGAGAAACCACCGGACAATTGATCTTAAAGTAAATTGGTAGGCAGCAGGTATGGTTTAAGCATTGTCTTGTATGGCCTTAGGCCTGTTAATGATTTAGTATCTTACTATTACAAAAAGTGACACTAAAAAGGAGGATGCAGGACAAGGTGTATCTGACCTCCTTTCTCCTCATGGCCAGTTTTTTCTGGGATCCCCTTGGCCAAGTGGGGGTCCATTCAGTTGGCTGGGAGGCTTAAGATTTTATTTTAGTTCATAATGCCTGCCATCAATTTCTTTTATCAATCTATACCCTAAATTCTGTTTCAAAAATTGACTTGTATGATTTAGAATCAATCTGAAAGTCAATAATTTTAGGGATCTTATCCTAGAAAAAGTGTGAGAATGCTACTGAAGGTGGGTCAGTTAGAGTTTCTTTGTTGGGATTTGAAACTTAGGGGAAGAAAATGATGAGAATGTCAGGTGTCCGCTTTGTTTCTGTGAATGTGTCCTGACCATTTGGGACTTTATGCATTGCTTCCGTTATCTTCACCAATTCAAGGAGCCTGTAACATTCTTCTACAGGATTTCATTTTGCTTAAATACACTGACGGTGAGTTTCTTTTGCTGGAAACCAAGAATTCTTAACTGGTTCACTGGACAAATTTCATCAAAAGTTTAATGACAAAGTTAGAAGGGAATAGCCACACACACTCCTGAGACTTCAGGGATGTTGAGGGTGAACAAGTCAGGGAGACAGGAATATGTCAAATAGCAAGTAAATTGCAAATATGTCTGTGTGCTGGCACAGATGGATTGCTGACATAGGAAAGAATGGCTGAATTTCTTTGTTCTTAACCTCATACTACTGGGAAGTTTCTACAAACACATATGAAGGCTGTGAATGCAGGTTTTGACAGCTGGTCCTATGCAAAACCGTAAAAGATGCCCAAAAAATGTTCAAAATTATACAATATAGATGTCACAAAATTGTCTTGTGCTTTTGAGCTCTATAAGACCTCATGGAGTCATCTGTTCCAATCTCATCCTTAGGGAAGGAAATTGCAAGAGACCGCTGAAGCTACCACAAGTAAGTCTTGTTATTTTTATGTATAAGAAAATTTATACTTTTCCTCAGATAAATGTTCTAGCTAAAAGTAACTAGCCAATCTTGTGAACTGTGACTCAGGATTTGGATGAGTGCTAGTGCTAATACCCTGGGAGACAAGACAACAATTGGCTATTTTAGAATATGATATAGAGATTGCATATGGCAATGCTGGCCTCTCTATAGCTTCCTCTCCATTCCCACATTCCTTGATAATTGTTCCAGTTCTATGTTCCCACAAGTTATATATAAGTATAAAAGATATAGCTCCAAATTCTGAGTATAAGAAATGTCTTTTAAAATTTTTCTTCTAATCATACTCAATCTTTACTGAGCACCCTGTCATCCTAATGGCAGAGTATTCAATCTTACTTATTGTGAAGGTCTTCCTCCTCTTAGCATGAGATATATAAGAAACTTGATGTTAAGTATTGGTCAAAGAGAAAAGCCTGCTTCTGATCTGGTATAGTCTCAACCATCTGCACCTCTAATTCGTCCACATTAGTGACCGGAAACCCTGCACCACATCTATCCTTCTGCCATCCCACCTTAGAGAGAATGAGGTGCTGAAGTTCACCTGACTGCATGTTCCTCCTCAGAGCTTAGTTCTTTCAAGAAGCTCTCATTTCTAGCTGGGCACTGTGGCGGGCACCTGTAGTCCCAGCTACTAGGGAGGCTGAGGCAAGAGAAACGCCTAAACCCAAGAGCTGGAGGTTGCTGTGAGCAGTGTGATGCCACGGCACTCTACCTAGGGCGATAAAGTGAGACTCTGTCTCTACAAAAAAAAAAGAAGAAGAAGAAGAAGCTCTCGTTTCATATCTGACCTTTTCAACATCCCTACTCACAAATGTTACTCCATTGCCTCCTTCTACCCTAGTCTATCCTAATCTAATATTAGCTCCATCCACTGGACGTTAGAACCATAACAATGTCTTCTCTCTTATAAGTGGAGGTGGAAAAAAAATGCCAATACTACTTAGTCTCCTTTTTAAAAAAAAAAAAAAAAAAAACATATTCTGTTAAATAACCAATGTGGCATATACTTCACCTGTCATAATTATTTGGTGTTTGTTTTTAATTTTAAAATCCTTGATGACATAACAAATTTGATCTACCTTTATGCAGCAGTTCCTGGACCTATTGAGTTCTCAATAAATGCTTGTTAAATAGAACAGCACACACAAAAAATCATTATGTAGACCTGTCTTAATGTCTTTGCTCAGTTTCTGGGAATAGCTTTTGTGTGAAGTCATAAAAATGCATTGAAGAGTATATAGCATGCCAAAACCAAGATTTCCAAGTGCTTTTCAATAATTAAATTCTGAGGAACAATTTAAAGCTTGCATAGTTTTCTTTCAAATACTCTCTAGAGACAGCTGGTGCTCACTGGGGTTCATGGGCTTCATTACAAGTTCATTTTCCTATCTTCGGTGTTGGATGTACTGGCTGAAATGAAGAGGAGGGAAAGGGGAACACAGATTAAACAGGTGGAGCTGGAAAGTGGCAAGAGTGCTCATACAGATTTTTAAATAGACTGCATTCAGTCTTGGCTATGCCAGGCTTTATTGTTGTAAAGAAAATCATGAGCATGAAATTTAATGACTAAGGTTCTAAGAGCAGTTCGATCAGTGAGAGACCTTCAACAAATTTATTATGTCTCTGATGCTTTTTTTTTTCCTGTCTAAATAATGGTATTTATGAATTGCTGTCCCAATGAAAATTGGTGAGAAATATCTTCAAATTTTCCACATGCCTAACTGCACACAGACCGTGGCAAAAGTTTAATCCAAATGGGGATTTGGGTTGCCCAAGTTAGAATTTAAAATTAAGCCCGGAGCTTTTTCTATATGCATCCACTCAGATTCCCAAGGCTTTGCCATTGTATTAGCACTACTCGGAACTAACTCATCACTGCTAATGGCAACCTAACCTAACATAGGAATTCCTTTTGATCCTGAACTATTCGGCACATCCCTTCCACCTCGTCTGGGAAACCTTTCCTGTCTTAGATTATTACTTAGCAGTATTTTTGTCAGGCATTAGTTGGCACTCTTTATGATTGTCAGTTATAACAGTGATTATTTCTGACTATAGTAGAAAATTGTGTGTCTCCAATATGATAGCATCTAACCCTAAAGAGGAATACCTGGTGTAAATTTTAGACTGTGCAGTGTGGGGAACAGAAAAGGCATATACTGATGAGACTGCACATTGGACAGTAGTGGTTAGAAGGTGACAATGTAACTTCAGAAAATATTTCAGTGCTTTACCCAATGAGTAGGATATGCTAAAAATCCCATTTAGTTTTAATCAAATTCTCTACATACTTACGGAACTGCAAATATTAAATGTCTCACAGTTTACTATTCAAAGAACATCTCATTAATTATCTAATTTGATTCTCACTAAAAAAGCACTTCATAAATAAGTCAGGAATAATCTTTTCTTTTCTTTTTTTTTAAATTAAATCATAGCTGTGTACATTAATGCAATCATAGGGTACAATGTGCTGGTTTTATATACAATTTGAAATATTTTCATCGAACTGGTTAACATAGCCTTCATGGCATTTTCTTAGCTATTGTGTTCAGATATTTATATTCTACATTTAGTAAGTTTCACCTGTACCCTTCTAAGATGCACCGTAGGTGTGCACCCACCAATTACTTTCCCTCCACCCATCCTCTCCCCCTTCCCTCCTCTCCCTTGCCCCTTTCCCCATTTTCTTGTGCTGTAATTGGGTTATAGCTTTCATATGAAAGCTATAAGTTAGTTTCATGGTAGGGCTGAGAACAGTGGATACTTTTTATTCCACTCTTGAGATACTTTGCTAAGAAGAATATACAGACACATGAAAAAATGCTCATCATCCTTAATCATCAGAGAAATGCAAACCAAAACTACTTTGAGATACCATCTAACTCCAGTAAGATTAGCTCACATCACAAAAAAAATCCTCAAACCAGAGATGTTGGTGCGGATGTGGAGAAAAGAGAACACTTCTACATTGCCGGTGGGAATACAAACTAATACGGTCCTTTTGGAAAGATATTTGGAGAATACTGAGAGAGCTAAAAATAGAATTGCCATTCGATCCTGTAATTCCTGTACTAGGTATATATCCAGAAGACCAAAAAACACATTATAACAAAGATATCTGTATCACAATGTTTATTTCAGCCCAATTCATAATTGCTAAGTCATGGAAGAAGCCCAAGTGCCCAT
>CAUYRH010166696.1:0-11601 GCA_963574655.1 Perodicticus potto | reverse complement strand
GAGACAGAGCCTCAAGCTGTCACCCTGGATAGAGTGCTGTGGCATCACAGCTCACAGCAACCTCCAATTCCTGGGCTCAAGCGAGTCTCCTGCCTCTGCCTCCCAAGTAGCTGGGACTACAGGCACCCACCACAACACCCGGCCATTTTTTGGTTGTAGCCGTCATTGCTATTTGGCGGCCTGTGCTGGATTCGAACCTGCCAGCTCAGGTGTACGTGGCTGGCACCTTAGTCCGTTGAGCCACAGGTACTGAGCCTCATTTTTTTTTTTTCTTTGAGATAGAGTCTTACTATGTCACCCTAGGTAGAGTGCCGTAGCATCACAGCTCACAGCAAGCTCGAACTCTTGGGCTTAACGGATTCTCTTGCCTCAGCCTCCTGAGCAGCTGAGACTACAGGAGCCCACCATGACGCCTGGCTATTTTTTTGTTACAGTTCTTGTTTAGCAGGCCTGGGCCGGGCTCGAACCCGCCAGCCTCAGTGCATGTCGCTGGCGCGCTACTCACTGAGCTACAGGCGCCAAGCCTTCATCACCACCATCTAAGGTTGATTATATTATCCCCATTTTACAGATGAGGAATCTGAGGCATGGGGAGATTAACGTGCCCAAGGTCATACAGCTGGGACAAAATCCAGACATTGTGCTTCATGGGCCGAAGTCTTTGGATAGGAAGCTGCATGGGAGGAGACCTTAAGTGGGCTGCAAGGGGATCCACGTGGAGGGGGAGAAACCTGGAGGGGAGTGAGGACCATAGTAGGGGATGGAGACCCTGGGTGAGCTGTCGGGGAAACATGGAGAGGGTGGGAACCCTGGGGTGGGGACACTAGCAGGGTTTATAGACCCTGGGGGGGCTCTCACCCTGCAGCAGGCACAGTACTTCCAGCACAGCAGCAGCAGCAGGGCCAGGAGCAGCAGGAGGAAGAGGAGCAGGGGGATGAGCCACCAGAAGGAGCCGGGAGGACAGTCTGGGGCGGCGAGAAGATGAGGAAGGAGGTGGTGCCCACTGCCCTCCCCCACTGGCCGGACAGGCCGGCTCTTCCCTGTACCAGGCGCTCCAGCTCACCCTTCTTCCTGTGCACCAGGACGGTGCTGTTGGGCCCAGGGGTGCCATCGCCCTCCACCGTGTAGCTGTAGGTGCAGTCATCATCCTCATCCCGGAAGGAGCAGAACTCCACCACTTCCTCCGCTGTGACCACAGCTGGTCAGCAGGGCACTCCAGCCCCAATCCCTACCCCAAGGTCTGGTAAAGTGCCCCTACTTTGGGACCTGCCCCACCCTCCCCGGTAAGCTGTGCCCTACCCTGGCACAGGGATAGGGTGAGGTGGGGACGGACATCTCCCCCATTCCCTGACCTGGGCATCAGCCTAGAACTTGGTGTCTAGAAAGTGCATCTGACCCAGAAGAAGGGAGGCTGTGTACCCCACACCAGACCATGTGCCCCTGCTGGAGCCAGGTGCCTGCTCCCCAGGCTCTTGGTCTCCTACTCAGTTTTGTACCCTCTAGCCAGACAATGTGCCCACTGCCTGGGCTCTGTGTCCCTTACTTGGTGTCCCTTGTCTATGTTCTGTGTCTCCTCCCAACTTTGGGACCCCTATCCAGGCTGTGACCTTAGCATGGATTATGAGCCGCTGCCCAGATGGGTAATGTCCCTGCCCTACTGGGTGCCCCTGATTAGGCTCTCAGCATCCCCAGGTAGTGTCCCCTGCCCCCCTACCTTTCTTCAGCTCATCTACCATCTTGACCTTGAAGCTGCACTCCTCACAGGTGCGCCCCTTCTTCTCCCCGGTGCCCCAGGCCTGGCACTGCACACAGGAACGTAGGTCCTCGCAGAGGCCCAGGCGGATCTGCGGGGGTGAGGGGAGGAGAACTAAACTGGATGGGCTTCTGCTAGGCCCTGCTCCCACAACCTCACAGCCTTGGCTGGCTTTCCTATGGCACAAGGCTCAGCCCCTCCCCTCCTCCCCTTTCCTATGACACAAGGCTCAGCCCCTCACACCCCAGCAATCCTGGCCTCACCGCTGAGTAGTTGATCTCGCAGGTGGTGTCTGTGTACAGAGACTGCTGGTTGCAGTGACAGCGGCCACACTCACAGTGGCCACGCCCATTACAGATGCCCTGGAGCAGAAGGGGGTACCAGTGAGCCAGCTGTGCCCCATGTCTTCCTGCTCCCATCTCCTCCCTCCATAGAATTCTCTTTTGAGGAGTTCAGTGGCCCTGACTCAGGCCTCTTTTGCACTGCCTGTCCCATGCCCAGGCCTACCCCATTACTGTCGATGCAGGTGGCATTGCTGAGGGGACAGTCACAGCTTGGTCCTGTCCAACCAGGCTCACACACACACTGACCCATGTAGCAGCGTCCCCGGTCTGCAAAAGGGTAGGGGAGAAGAGAGCCACATTTGCACCTGCAATCCAGGATTTCTACCTTTCAGGCAGGGCCTATGGGGGCTGAGTCATGGGAGCTGGGTCAGGAGCAGAAGTCATTTGTTCCCTGCTTCCTGGAATCTCCTCCCCTTCATCTCTCCCCTTCTTCTACCTTCTACTCTGCAGCCAGCATGATCATCTCAAAACACAAATCCAGGGCGTCGCCTGTGGCTCAAAAGAGTAGGGCACTGGCCTCATTATGTTGGAGGTGGCGGGTTCAAACCCAGCCCCGGCCAAAAAAACAAAAAACCCCACAAATCCGATCATGTGGGTCTCCTATTTAAGAACCTCTAATGGGTCCTAGACAATGCAATAAGGTAAGAAAAATAAATATAATGTATAAATAAGAAATAAAACTGTCATTATTATTTACTAGTATCAGGAACATGTCACAAAACATCTAGAAGAATCTACAGATAAATTATTAGATTTCACAAGTGAGTTTAGCAAGGCGGCTGGATACAAGGTTAGCATACAAATAGTTAGACAATGGAATTTAAACCTCTAATAACTCCATTTTGTCCAAAGGATTGAGTCCTGCCTTGGACTAGAGCCCGAGCCCCTTGCACTCTGGCCCCTCCTCCTTCCCCAGGAGGCCACACCTCCAGCTGTACTCAATGATTCCTTTTCTCCATTGGTGTCTGATTCTCCCTTCTGTTTCTCTGAGCATCCTCTGGGGTGGACAGTTGAAGAGAAGAAATGGCAAACAAAAGCAAGAATAGAGAGAGTGGAAAGAAGGGGCTTGATATCTAGTGGCAATATATAATGGGGGCTTACTAAGTATGTGATGAGTGGATTTTCATTCCTCCTCCTCTGATCAACTACCAATCCTTCCAGGTGTCCCCTTATCTGAGTTCTGGTGGTGCCAGACCGTGCACCCATGGCCTGGGCCCAACACTGTGCCGGGCCCTGAAGGAATATCTAAGAAGCATAACTCCAGGCTCTCCTGCTAGAAATGTGGCATCTTCAGGGTGAGGAAAGATAACCATACCATATACTTGTCAACCTTTGAGAGCTGAGTTAGGTGGCACTCACCGTAGTGAGATGAGGAATGGACAAGCCTGGTTGGCAAAGACCTGAATGGTCAAAGAGAACCTCAGGGGGCGCTGGGGTCTTAAAACCGGGGCAATGTGCCATCAGGGGCTTTGGGCATTGGTGCTGTAGAAGAGGGAAGTGAGGTCCAGGTTGGGGCAGGACTTGGGGGAGACACTTTGAGTTGGAAGTGGGGCTGGGCCTGGCCTTAGGGGCTCTGACTTAGGCTTGGCTCTCCCAACCTGGGTCCTAAAGGGAGGGTCACCCTTGCTGCCCAGCCCTGCCCCTCCCTCAGTGCTATTTGCAGCTACTGAGCTCACCATTGCAGAGGAAGCCAGAGGTGCGGGGACACTGGAAGTTGTCGTATTCGCAGAACTGACCCTCGTAGCGACCTTCGCCATAGCACACACAGTGTCCACACTGGCACTCTCCGCGGCCTGAGCACGGCTTGTCGTCACCCTCCTGCAGGCAGGGCTCCATGTCACTCAGTGAGCCCGTGGAGCAGTTGCAGGTCTTGCCGCTCCTGAGGGAAGAACCAGTCACATCCCTGCGGCCCAAGAAGAAGGCTGGGGCTTCTACTGTCCCATTGTACAGGAGAGGAAACTGAGGCTCTGAGAGGGCCATGGCAGGTCCAAATCAAGCGGTGTCTGAGCTGAGACCCAGACCACAGTGCCCTGCTCCCCCCCAGGGTCCCTTCCTCACTGCCACTCTGCCTCCAGGCATGACAAATGTGTTCAGTGTCTTGCCGTTTTCAAGCCCTTACTACTATTCATTTATGAGCTTTTTTTTTTTTGAGACAGAGCCTCAAGCTGTCACCCTGGATAGAGTGCGGTGGTATCACAGCTCACAGCAACCTCCAATTCCTGGGCTCAAGCAAGTCTCTTGCCTCTGCCTCCCAAGTAGCTGGGACTACAAGCGCCCGCCACAACGCCCGGCCATTTTTTGGTTGCAGCTGTCATTGTTGTTTGGCGGGCCCGCGCTGGATTCAAACCTGCCAGCTCAGGTGTACGTGGCTGGTGCCTTAGCCCGTTGAGCCACAGGCACCGAGCCTCTAATGCTTTTTTCTAGGTACATAATCATAAATAATAATAACCTCAAATAAGGAACATAAGGAAGGCAACTTCCTCGGTTATCATAAAATACCACAATTTAACAAATAAACGTGACACTGTAAAAAGGAAGAAAAAAACTTGTGTTAAAAAAAAGAAAAATTGTAAACAGTAAAAACTGTTTATAGTACATATAATAAAAAGCTAATATATTTCCTATTCAAAGAGTTCTTATAAATCAGTAAAAATCGATTAAAAGTCAAATACAGAAAGTAAGAAAAGGTCATAAGTAGGCAGTTCACATAAAAAGAAAAATATATTCAGGGCAGTGCCTCTGGCTCAGGGAGTAGGGTGCCGGCCCCATATACCAAAGGTGGCGGTTTCGGGCCCAGCCCCGGCCAAATTGCAACAAAAACAAATAGCCGGGTGTTGTGGTGGGTGCCTGTAGTCCCAGCTGCTCAGGAGGCTGGGGCAAGAGAATCACCTAAGCTCAGGAGTTGGAGGTTGCTGTGAGCTGTGACACCACAGCACTCTACCGAGGGTGACAAAGTGAGACTCTGTCTCAAAAAAAAAAAGAAAAGAAAAGAAAAGAAAAGTATATCCAAAAATGTTTAACCCAATTCCTAAGGAAATGCAAACTAATAGGAGATACAATTTTTTATCTCTCAGATTGGAAGGTTAACCAATTATTAAATAGTGGTGAATTCTTGGGCATATGAGCATTCTCACAAATTATTAGACATTGATGTAACTTTTTTTTTTTTTTCTTTTTTGAGACAGAGCCTCAAGCTGTCACCATGGGTAGAGTGCTGTGCCATCACAGCTCACAGCAACCTCCAACTCCTGGGCTTAAGCGATTCTCCTGCCTCAGCCTCCCACGTGGCTGGGACTGCAGGAGCCACCACAATGCCTGGCTATTTTTAGGTTGTAGTTGTCATTGTTGTTTGGCAGACCCAGGCTGGATTTGAACCCACCAGCTCTGGTGTTTGTGGCTGGCACCTCAGACGCTTAAGCTATAGGCACTGAGCCAATGTTAACTTTTTAAAAGAACAATTTGGCAATTTTATCAAAATTAGAAAAGCACACATTTCTTCATTTATTGAACCTTAAAATGTTCATTTCTAAAGATTTATTCTGGTTAAAGAACTATGACTAAACAGTTTATTTGCTATGGTAAACAAATCTGAACTGGTATGAGACTATGAAAACTATTACCTACTGGACTTTTAATTGATAAAAACTAACCTTTGTTTAAAAGAAAAAAGTGTGCAAAGATCATTATCAAAAACACTATATAAAAATGTTTAAGGAAGGCTGATCATGTACAGCATTGTTTGTAACAGCAAATTAAAAATTCTTTTCACACAGAACTTGCATGCACTCTTTTCTATAAACGATACAAAACAAAATATTGTTTCCAATTTTTATTTATTAATTTTTTTATTCAGGGTACAAAGAATTGAGTTATAATGTTTGCATCTGTTAGGAAAAGTCCTTCTTATAATTGTGTCCTGCCCCCAAGAGCTGTGCTATCCACTGTAGCCTTGTGCTCATTAAGTGGGATCACACTCATCCCCCTTCCATCTCCTCTCTCCCAGCTCCCACCATCCTCTGGTCCCCACCTTGAATTGATTTGAGTTTTTCTCTTATGTAGTTATGTATTAGATAATCTACTGGCTTCATATTAGAATTGAGTACATTGGATTCTTGCTTCTCCATTCTTGTCATACTTTACTAAGAAGAATGTGCTCCAACTTCATCCAGTTTAATACAAAAGATATAAAGTTTCCATCTTTTTTAATGGCTAAATAGTATTCCATGGTACACATACACCACAGCTTATTAATCCATTCCTGCGGTGAGGGGCATTTAGGCTGTTTCACATTTTGGCAATTGTAAATTGAGCTGCCAAATAAACAATCTAGTGCAAATGTCCTTATGATAATGTGATTTTTTTTTTCTTCTGGGTAGATGCCTCATAATGGGATTGTAGGATCAAATGAGAGGTCTAATTTGAGTTCTTTGAGGATTCTCCATACTTCCTTCTAAAAAAGGTTGTATTAGTTTGCAGTCCCTCCAGCAGTGTGAAAGTGTTCCCTTCTCTCCACATCCACACCATTATCTGCAGCTTCGAGACTTTGTGATGTGGGCCATTCTCACTGGGGTTAGGTGGTATCTCAGGGCGGTTTTGATTTGCATTTCTCTGATGATCAGGGATGATGAATATTTTTTCAAATGTTTGTTAGCCATTTGTCTGTCTTCATTAAGGAATGTTCTGTTCATACCTCTTGCCCAGTAGTACACCGGATTGTTTGCTATTTATTTGTTAATTTGAGCTCTCTGTAGATTCTACTTATCACCCCTTTGTCAGATTCATACGTGAAAATACCTTGTCCCATTTGGAACAATGCAGAAGCTTTTCAGCTTAATTAAGATCCATTTTTGTTGTTGAGACTGCCATTTAAGTATTTGTCATCAAATCTTTCCCAGTCTAACATCAAGAGTTTTTCCCACATTTTCTTCTAAGATTTTTATTGTTTCATGTCTCAGATTTAAATTATTATCCATCTTGAGTCAACTTTTCTAAGTAGTGAAAGGTGTGGGTCCAGTCTCAGTCTTTTACATGTGGTTATCCAGTTTTTCCAGCACCATTTGTTGAATAGGGGTTCATTTCCCCTCTGTATGCTTTTGTTTGGTTATCAAAGATCAGATGGTGCGCTTGCTTCGGCAGCACAAATACTAAATAGATCAGATGGCAACTAGAGACTTGTTTCATCTCTTGGTTTTCTATTCTGTTCCATATGTCTGTCTCTATTTTTGTGCCAATACCATGCTGTTTTGATTACAGTGGACTTGTAATATAGCCTGAAGTCTGGTAGAGTGATGCCTCTGGCTTTGTTTTTATTACTTAGAATAGCCTTGGCAATACAGGGTTTTTTTCTGGTTACATACAAAATGAAGTACTACCTTTTTCAGTTCTTCAAAGTATGATGTTGGTATTTTAATGGAAATTGTATTGAATATGTAGATTGTTTGGGGTAGAATAGAACATTTTCCCAGCCAAGAGCATGGTATGTTCTTCCATTTGCATTGTCTTTTGCAATTGCTTTTCTTAGGGTTTCACAATTGCCTTTGTAAAGATCCTTCACCTCTTTTGTTAGATATATTCCTAAGTATTTCATTTCTTTGAAGCTACTGTGAAAGGAATTGTGTCCTTGATTGCTTCTCAACTAGGCTGTTACTGGCATATACAAAGGCTACTGATTTATGGACACTGATTTTATACCCTGTGACATTACTGTATTTCCTGATCACTTCCAAAAGTTTTGTGGTTGAGTCTCTAGGGCTTTCTAAGTATAAGATCATATCATTAGCAAAGAGCAAGAGTTTGACCCCCCTGCCTCCCTTTGGATGCCCTTCCTATCTTTCTCTTGCTTGACTGCATTGGCTAGAAATTCCAGCACAATGTTAAATAATAGTGGCAACAGTGGACATCCTTGTCTGGTTCCAGTTCTACATAGAAAAGCTTTCAGTTTTACTCCATTCAGTATGATGTTAGGTGTGGGTTTGTCATAGATGGTTAGAATTAGCTTAAGAAATGTGTCCCCATGTCTATTTTCCTAAGTGTTCTTGTTAGAAAGGGATGCTGAATTTTGTCAAATGCTTCTTCAGCATCTATTGAGAGTATCATATGGTCTTTGTTTTTGCTTCTATTGATATGGTGAATTACATTAATGGATTTGCATATGTTAAACAGAGGAAGCCTACTTGATTGTGATGTATAATTTTTTTAATGTGTAGCTGCAATCTATTAGCTAAGATTTTGTTGAGTATTTTGTGTTGATAGTCATTAGTGAAATTGGTCTGTAGTTCTCCGTTTTAGTTGGGTCCTTTCCTGGTTTTGGAATTAAGGTGATGTTTGCTTCATAGAACATGTCAGGGAAGTTTCCTTCCTTCTCAATGTTTTGGAATAGGTTCTGCAGTATAGGTACAAGCTCATCTTTGCACATGTATGATAGAATTCTAATGTGAAGCCATCTGGTCCCAGGTCTTTTTTTGTTGGAAGCTTTAGTATTGTTTCTGCAATCTCAGTGCTTGATACTGGCCAATTCAAGAGATCTATTTCTTCCTGGTTAAGTCAAGGGACATGGTATAATTCCATGTATTGGTCCATTTTCTACCCATTGTCAAATTTCTGGGCATAGAGTTTTTGGTAGTAGTCAGCAAGAATTTCTTGTATCTTTGAGGTATCAGTTGTTATTTTCCCCTTTTCATTTCTGATTGAGGTTATTAAAGATTTTAATTTTCTATTTCTGGTTAATCTAGCCAATGGTTTATTAATTTTATTTATCATTTAGAAGAACCAACTTTTTGTTTCATTAATTTTCTGAATGATTATTTTATTTTCAATTTCATTTATTTCCAATTTAATTTTGGTTATTTCTTTTCTTCTGCTAGGTTTGGGGTTGGACTGCTCTTTCTTTTCCATCTCTTTATGCTCTCTTTCTGTTTTTCAGACATAGACATCTAATGCAATAAATTTCCCTCTTAGGACTGCTTTTGTAGTGTTCCACAGGTTTTGATAACTTATGTCTTCATTGTGGTTATGCTCAAGAAAGTTAATGATTTCCTTTTTTATCTCTTCCTTGACCCAGCTGTCATTCAGCATAAGGTTATTTAGTTTCTGTGCCTTTGTGTGGGGATGAAAATTTTTGTTGGAGTTGAGTTCCACCTTTATTGCCTTGTGGTCTGAGAAGATGTAAGGTACAATTTCAATTCTTTTTTTTTTTTTTTTTTTTTTTAGATACAGAGTCTCACTTTATCGCCCTTGGTGGAGTGCCTGTGGCGTCACACAGCTCACAGCAACCTCCAACTCCTGGGTTTAGGCGATTCTCTTGCTTCAGCCTCCCGAGTAGCTGGGACTACAGGCGCCCACCATAACGCCCAGCTATTTTTCTGTTTTTGCAGTTCGGCCGAGGCCGGGTTTGAACCTGCCACCTTTGGTATATGGGGCCACTGCCCTACTTGATGAGCCACAGATGCCACCCCACAATTCTTTTTCATTTTTTTTTTAGAGATAGAGTCTCACTCTGTCACCCCTGGTAGAGTGCCATGGCGTCATAGCTCATAGTAACCTCCAGCTCTTGGGCTTAGGCAATTCTTTTGCCTCAGCCTCCTGAGCAGCTGGGACTACAGCCACCTGCCACAAAATTTGGCTATTTTTTGTTGCAGTTTGGCTGGGGCTGGGTTCAAACCTGCCACCCTCAGTATATGGGGCCAGTGCCCTACTCACTGAGCCACAGGTGCCACCCAATTTCAATTCTTTTGATTTTGTTGAGGTTTGATTTGTGTCCCAAGATATGATCTATTTTGGAGAATGTTCCACAGATTGATGAGCAGAATGTATATTCTATAGCTTTGCGATAGGCCTATTAAGCATTCAAAGTAATTTTTAAGATTTAAATTATACTTTTATAATATTTTCTATTGGGTATACATTAACAATGTGTTTATAGTTTTGAAAGTCGCCTAAGAAAGATGACAGTTTTGAAGTTAATTTCAAAGTTAATTTTTTTAAAGTACTACCAAAATACACATATTTGTCTTTCTTGGACACATCAGTATAAATTTACATTCATGAATAAGCAAAATGCTTCACTTAACATGCTGATTATGTTCTCCAAATTGTAAAGGAAGAATTTATGAGGAGAAAGTCAAGACCGACTCCAGTTGAGTTTCAATGAGAACTTGAGGGTCTACAATAGTCTTAAGTGTGTCTGTATTTAGTCCTTTCCTTTAGTGCCCCATCTCTCAAGAACTAGCTGGAGCCTGTTTAAAAAAAAAAAATAGGACATCTTTTCCAGGGAAAATTATAAACCTTTCTTTCAAAAAAGCCTTTAATGTGGACATTTGATATTTTCTTTTTGCTTAACTTATCCCCAAAGTATAACATGAAATTATGGTTTGAAATTATATATTTTTCTGTTTCAATTATATCCATCATATGTTTTAATGTGAAACAAGTTCATTATTAGCAGAAAATACACATGTAAAGAAGAGTTCTAAGACAAAATAATTGACACATATGTATGAATAAGATAGTTTTGAAACCTAAAGTGATTCTTAGCAAGGTGGTTCAATGAAACTTTTAGAATGATCTGTTCTATTGGAAGGAAAAATATACTAACTAACTGATGTTCCAAGGTCATGCCTGATATTGCAGACATCAAATACACCAGACAATGTTACCTAGCCTCCTCATATAACCTAATGGTAATTTTATCAGAAGATAAAAGTAGGTTATCTTCTTTTCACTAGAAATTTTTACAATAAATGCAAATAATATAAATCCCAAGGATTTTCTTCAATGGATCTAGTAACAATTCTGAAGGATTATCTGTTATAAATCTAAGGCCTTTCTTGAGAAATTAAGATATCAAGAAGGATATCCATCTGGATATTTCCCATACTACTCAAATTCAACCTGTTATAAATGTTGCTCCATTTCAAGTCTGTTCTTTCTCTAGTTTTCCCGATCTTCATAAGTGGTATTCCCATCCATCAGATTGCTAAAGAAAAATTATCTTGGAGCTCTCCTTGATATTTTGCATCTTTCCAGGAAGTCTACTGCCTGAATAGATCTCAAGTCTCACTACTTCCCTACATCTCCAATAACACCCTCAACCAAGTCATCACAATTCATCAGTTCTATTACTCCATAACCAGTCCATCCCTAACAAGTTCTACTCTCATCCAGTTCCAATTATCTTCCATATACGAGCAGTCAGTGCTAACGTTTTAAAAATGTATACCAGAACATGTCCCCTGATTAAAATCCATCAACAACTTCCAATGCTTGTAAGATAAAGTTAAAAAATATAAATTAAAAGATGAATGCAATCCCTATTAAAGATCTTGAAAAAATAATACTTCGTTCTATATGGAATCAGAAAAAACCTCGAATAGCCAAGACATTACTTAGAAACAAAAACAAAGCAGGAGGAATCATGCTACCATACATGAGACTGTACTATAAATCGATAGTGATCAAAACAGCATGGTACTGGCACAAAAACAGAGAGGTAGATGTTTGGAACAG
>CAUYRH010166693.1:0-52511 GCA_963574655.1 Perodicticus potto | reverse complement strand
AAAAAATAAGCAAGGAAATAAAAACAAATCACTGGAAGGTCTACTTTTAGATCCCTGAGTATTCTCCATACTTCTTTCCAAAAGGGATGTACTAGCTTGCATTTCCACCAGCAGTGCAGAAGTGTTCCCTTTTCTCCACATACATGCCAACATCTGTAGTTTTGGGATCTTGTTATGTGAGCCACTCTTACTGGAGTTAGATGGTATCTCAAAGTGGTTTTGATTTGCATTTCTCTGATGATTAAAGATGATGAGCATTTTTCATGTGTCTGTAGCCCGAGCGCCTGTCTTGCTCAGAGAAGCTTCTGTTTGAGTCCCTTGCCCACAATGAAATGGGATCACTTCTCTTCTTATTAATACGTTTGAGTTCTCTGTGGATTCTGGTTATCAAACCTTTGTCAGAAGCATAACCTGAAGATATCTTCTCCCATTCTGAGGGCTGTCTGCTTGCTTTACTTACTGTGTTCTTGGCTGTGCAGAAGCTTTTTAGTTTGATCAGATCCCAGTAATGTATTTTTGGTGTTGCTTCAATTGCCTGGGGGGTCCTCCTCATAAAGTATTTGCCCAGGCCAATCAATCCTGCATTTCCTCTACTAGGAGTATATCAAAAGACCAAAAATCACTTTATAGCAAAGATATTTGCCCCAGATTGTTCATTGCAGCTCAATTCATACTAGCCAAATCATGGAAGAAGCCCAAGTGCCCATCAACCCATGAATGGATTAATAAATTGTGGTATATGTACACCATGGAATGTTATGCAACCTTAAAAAAGATGGAGACTTTATCTCTTTTAAGTTTATATGGATGGAACTGGAACATATCCTACTTAGTAAAGTATGTCAACAATGGAGGAAAATATATCTAATGTACTCAGTACTATTATGAAACCAATTTACAATCACTCACACTCTCATACGAAGATTAGAGCGCAATTATGGCCCAGGATGAAGGAGAGAGGAGGGAGGTTAGGAGGAGAGTGGGGAGGTCAGATCGAGGGAGGGTGAATGGTGGGATCACACCTATGGTGCATATCACAAGGGTACATGTCAGATCTATTAAGTATAGAGTATAAATGTCTTAACACAATAATTAAGTAAATGAGGTGAGGGACATATTAACCAGTATGATGTAAGCATTCCAAATGGTATATGAAATCAGCACAGTGTACCCCATAAATGCATTAATATATATATATACCTCTTTATGATTTAATAAAAAATAAAAAATAAAAATACTTGTCTGTCAGGTTAATTAAAAAAATCTATTAGCATGTACTAAAACTGCTATTTTAAGGGACTCAATTTGAACAAAGTTGACCTTTTTCAAAAAATGAGAGCTGTTGCTGATGTCACAGGGAAGGGCTTCATGAAGTATGACCTAGGACAGAGTCTTGGGAAAAGACTGGGTCTCACTCAGTTAGGTCGTCAGGACAATTCCTATGTGGGTGAGAGGGCCAGAAAATAAATGAGGCGTAAACGCAGCTTTTCTATGAAATGTAATGGAAGGATTGTCAGTTACTCACACTGCTCTTTATAACATTAACATGCATTTGTTAAGCAGATATGTGTGAGCAGCTTAGAATAGAAATAAACAAGACATGGCACTTTCTGTGAATTCAGCTCTGAAATCCATTGGGACATCCAAAAAGAATAGTTAGACCAATTCTCTGTCCTTTAGGTAAACCACGGACAATGAAACAAAATGGTTATTATTTTTTGTTATGACTGCTTATCTTTACTTAACTCAATTTTTACGGATGTAATTTCCATGTAATGAAATGTAACAATTTTAATTTTACATACATAAATGCATTGACCATTTAACCAGCAACACAATAAAGATATGAATATTTCCATCACTCCCAAATTTTCCCATTTGACAATCTTTCCGCCTCAATCCTCGTAATCAATGATCTTCTTTCTGCCACTATATATTAGATTTGTGTTTATAAAGGGTCACACATTCGACTAATTCGGTCTGTAATAGTTTGTGCCTATCTTCTTTTATACAGCAGAATGGTTTTTAGATTCAGCTGTGTTTTCATATACTGCTTGACTAAGTTCATTCTAAAAAGTTCATTCTTTTTGTCACTAAATAGTATAAGTCCATATTTAACCTTATATAATACTGCCAAATTGTTTTCTAGACTTAGACAACTTCATATTTCTTCCCAGATTATGAAGGTTCCAGATGCTGAATCCTCTTGTCAAAATTTGGAATTGTCAGTCAGGAGGGTAAGGGGGATTTTTGTGTCTATGATAATTAGGGTTACTTTTCTGTAGTTTTAGTGTTTTTTTCTTTTATTATGTATTTTTTATTTTTTTATTGTTTGGGATTCATTGAGGGTACCCAGAATTAGGTTACCCTGATTGCATTTGTTAGATACAAGTATTTTTATTTATTTATTTTTAGTTTAGTTTAGTTTAGTTTTTGCAGTTTTTTGCCAAGGCTGAGTTTGAACCCACCACCTCCAGCATATGGGGCCAGCACCCTACTCCTTTGAGTCACAGGCACCGCTCCGATACAAGTATTTTTTTAATAATTTTTTTTAGTTTGGGTGTCAAAGTAATGCCGGCTTTATAAAGTAAGTGGAGAAACATTCTCTCTTGAGTATATTATGCAAGAGTTTGTGTAGGATTGGAATGACTTCTAAGGACTTGAGAGAAGTTACCCATGAAACAAGCAACAAGCCTACCCTTTTCCTCTAGAAAAAAAGTTTTATTTGGAAATTGTATTTTTAAAATTGAAATAGAGCTATTTAAGCTTTCCCTTCCATCTTGAGTACATTTTGATGAATTGTAATATATCGTTCCATGAGAGATATTGGCCACTTCATGTAAAATTTCATGTAATCTGCATGTAATTATTCATAATATTCTCTGATTAATTTGTGTTCTCAATTTTTGATCAGGTGAGGTAGCCGTTTCTCAATTCCATTGAGCATTAAAACTTTTTTGATTTCATTGATTGTCTCCATTGCTTATTTTTTACTTCAGTGATTTTTTCTCATATTTTTTCCATCTGTTCATGTATTTGGGTTAACTTCATCTTATCTTTTAGTTTCTACCTGTAGACTTTACTTTTTTCTGATATTCAAGAGCACTCAGAGTTTATGAGTATGTTTTTCAAAATGCTGCTTTGATATTCTACACATTTTGTTAATGTTTCCATTTACTTAAAAATAGTTTTTATTTCCCCCTGGCGTTTATTATTTCAATCATGGATAATTTAAAATCTTGTTGTTAAATGTCTATATATTTGGGGAAATTTTCAGGTGTAATTTTGATTTTATTTTCTGATAAAATTCCATTTTGAACAAGAAGTATACTCTATACCTGCAATAATTTCACATTTATTGAGACTTCTTTTTGGACCCAAAATATGGTCTGTCTTGTGTCCATCGACCCATGAATGGATTAATAAATTGTGGTACATGTGCACCATGGAATATTATGCAGCCTTAAAAAGATGGAGCCTTTACCTCTTTTATGTTTACATGGTTGGAGCTGGAACATGTTCTTCTTAGCAAAGTATCTCAAGAATGGAAGAAAAAGTATCCAATGTATTCAGCCCTACCATAAAACCAATTTATAAGCACCCACACTTCCATATGAAAGCTATAACCCAACTGCCGCCCAAGATGAAGGGGAAAGAGGAGGGGGAGGGGAGGGGAGAAGGATAGTGGAGGGAAGGTCATTGGTGGGACCACACTTATGGTGCATTTTGCAAGGGTACAGGTTAAATCGACTAAGTGTAGAATATAAATGTCTTAACATAATAACTAAGAAAATGCGGTAAAGGCTATATTAACCAGTTTGATGAAAGTATTTCAAATTGTATATAAAACCACACATTGTACCCCATAATTGCATTCGTGTACACAGTTATGATGTAATAAAAAAAAGAAAAGAAAAATGTGTATTCTGCAATTATTGACTGACATTGTTACAAATGTCAATTAATTTATTTGATAGTTAAGTCATGCCCATATGTGTATTATCGTTCTATCACCTTGCTTATGAGTTACAGATAAAGAGAAATTTGAAATCTCCAGCTGTGTTCATGAGTTTTCACATGCCTCTGTCAATTCTATCAACTGATGCTGGATCATTTGGATCCCAGTTACTGGGAACATTTGGAACTGGTATTGGTTTTTAAAAAGTTGATTCCTTTTTTAGTATGAAGTGCCCTTTCTTATCCTTGATAATATCTGTGGCCAAAAAAAATTCACTTTGTTTGACATTATCATAGCCATGCCAGGTTTTGTGATTACTATTATCATAATATATTCACTTTCATCCATTTTGAAAAATATATTCTGTATAATTCAAATGGTTTTTTATATGTAATGTATAATTGAGTTTCTATTTTTTTCTAAGTCTGAAAATCTTTGCCTTTAATATGAATGTTTTGATCATTTAAATATAATATAATTTTCTGTATAGTTGGGCTTAAGTCCATAAGAATGCTATTTTTTCCATCTTTTCTTTATTCAGTTTTCCTTTTCCTGCCTTCTCTTAATAAAAGCGTTTGTATCTCAGGCTGGGTATAGTGGCTTACACCTGTAATTCTGAACTCTGCTAGGCCAAGGCGGGTGGATTGCCTGAGCTCAGGAGTTTGATGTTGCTGTGAGCTATGACGCCATAGCACTCTACTAAGGGCAACAAAGTGAGACTGTCTCAACAAAAATTAAATTAAATTGAATTAAATTAAAAACAATAAAAGTTTTATATCTCAACTTATCTTTAATATTGGTTTCCTACTTATGTATTTTTAAATAGTTGTTACTCTAGGATTTACAATATATTCCATTAACTATCACAGTAATGTGCTTTCAAAATGATATTACGTTGCTTTATGCGCGATGTTAAAATCTTACAATATACTTCCATTTCTATATGTTCCATCACTTGCTTCTGTTGTTATAGTTTTAGTTCACATGTAACAAACACCATGATGCATTGTTATTATGTTTATTTTAACCAACAGAAATGTGTTTTAAAGATTTGTAAGATAATAAATACCTTGCCCCCTTCATTTTATTGTTCATGTTCAAGTTCCCACCTTGTCTCCGTTGTCTTCTACCTAAATGACTTCCTTCAACATTTCTTGTGTTTTAGCTCTGATGTAATAAATATTCTCAGCTTATTATTTTTTCTGGAATGTCCTCTAGGCTGTTTGATTGGTTTTTATTTCTCCATCCAGTTGAAGATATTGTTCTCTCCTGTCTTACATAGTTTCTGATAAGATCTGTGCATTCTAATCCTTTCTTTTCTATTTGCAATCTGTCTTTATTGTCTGCATTCTATGATATAATGTTTTTCTCTTTATCACTGGGTTCCATTAATTTGATCATGTGAGCCATGGTGTTATTTTTTTTGATGTTTTTTTTCTGCTTGGGTTCATTGAAACTCTTAGATCTGTGGGTTTGTCAAATTTGGAAAGCGTTTATTATTTATTATTTTTTCTCTCCTCCTTCTGTTGTATTTTCTAGTTGTGTGATTTTTTTTCTTGATACTTTTCCGCTGGTCACTAAAGTTGTAACACAACAATGTGTATGTTTATCTAATATTGTGATAACATGTTGAACTCACTTTTTAGTTCTATATATTGGGGGAAATTTTCAGATGTAATTTTGATGGACAATGTTGAAGACATTTTTTAGTTCTAGAAGTTTGTGAATTCCTTAGGACTTTCAGATAATTATGTCATACGCAAATGAAAAGGGTTTTATTTATTCCTTTCCAATGTGTAATTATGTTGTTTATTTTTCTTACCTAACTGCACTGGCTAGAACTTCCCACACTGTGTTGAATAGTCAGGAGAATAAACATCTTTCCCTTGCTCCAGACAAAGGGGGAAAGAATTTGATCTTTTACCACTAAGAATAGAGAAGACTGTTCATATCCACACCTTCCACATCTGTGGATTCAGCCAACCACAGATCAAAACTATTTGAAAAGAAACTGGATGATTACATCTGTACCGAACGTACACATGACTTTTCCTCAGCATTATTCCCTGAACAATACAGTGTAACAACAATTTACATAGCATTTGCATTGTACTAGGTGTTATAAATACTCAAGATATGACTTTAAATGTACAGAACAATGTGTATGGGTTATATGCAAACACTACACCAGCATTTTATATGCGGGATGTGAGCACCTGGAGATGGTGTTCCTGGCGGGGCCTTGGGACCAATGACACGTGGAGCCCCAGGACCACTGTGATGTAGCTGTTGTTTCTGAATATGCTTTTTATCAACTTGATGAAATTACCACTGCTCCTGTTTTTGTGAGATTCTTTTTCTTATTTTTATTGCAATTGGGTGTTAAATTGTGTCAAATGTGTCAGGTCCCCTCCTGGTCACCACTTGTCGGAGCCCGGGGATGCCGGATCTTCATCTTTGACCCAGGGCCTCGTGGGAGTCAGGATCCTGGGTCTCCGGCCCTGACCCACAAAACTGCCCAGACGTGGACCACTGTGCCAGCTTTCTCAGGCTTGGTCTCATTTGGGTCACTGGTTCCGCAGCACCTTTAGAAGTCACAGTCAATATTCGTAGGAATGAGCATCTCAGCAGCAGTCTGTCTGTCTGATTCTCAGGTCCCCCAGCCGCTTCTCCTGAGGTTATTTATAGAGGTAAGACGCCACAGGTGCGGAGACTGCTAGGCTATAGTGTGCGTTCTCGTCTGGTGCTCTTACATGCTCCCGTGCTCTTTAACAAGAGAGCACTGATGTTAAATGATGTCGTATGATGTTATATCCCTGCCCCAATCCCTTATCACCAAGCGATTTCTCACAGGTGTCTCCTAGACAAATGGTTTTTCTGTATCAATTAACTATGAGCACATGAAATTTCTTCTTTAACCGCCTTTTATAGAGAATTACACTTATTGATTTTATTTATTTATTTATTAAATCATAGCTGTGTGCATTAGTGCAATCATGGGGTACAGTGTGCAGGCTTCATATACAATCTGAAATATTTTCATCCAACTGTTCGACATAACCTTCATGAGATTTTCTCGTTTATTATGTGAAAACATTTGTGTTCTGTATTTAGTAGGTTTCACCTGTCCCTTCTAAGATGCACCATAAGTGTGATCCCACCATTTACCCTCTCTCCACTCACCTCCCCCTCCTCTTTCTCTTCCTAACCCCTTTCCCCATATTCTTGTACTATAATTGGGTCTCGTATCATATTAATTTTATTTCTTTTTCTTTTCTTCTTTAAATATGTTTTCCTTAGACTTTGCAATATACATTTACAACTATGCAAGTCCTCTTCCAAATAATACTATATAGCTTCACATGTAGGGTAGATAACCTTACATTATAATAACAAAATATTTCTAATTCTTCTTTCCTGTTCTGTATGGCATTGTGGTCATTAATTTCATTTACACACTGGCAGATGTATACATATACACACAAGCATACATACTCAAATACATTGCTATTACTATTTCAAACAAACTGTTAAATGCTAAATTAATTAAGAATAAGAAGAAAATACACATTTTTTATTTTACTTTTACTTATTAATTCTCTGATGTTCTTCCTTTCTTTATGTAGGCTTGAGTTTTTACCTACATTACTTCTCTTTTTTTTTTGAAGAACTTTGTTTAACAGTTTTTGCAAGGCAGGTCTATTGGCAACAAATTCTTTCAATTTTTACCTGAGAAAAATCTTTATTTCTCCTTCATTTTTGAGGGATAATTTTGCAAAGTACAAAATTCTAGGTTGGTGTTTTTATTTTTCTCTCAATATTTTAAATATTTCACTCCACTTTCTTCTTACTTGGATTGTGTCTGAAGAGAGGTCAGATGTAATTTGTACCTTTTTTCCTTAGTAGGTGAGATTGTTTTTCTCACTCTGGCTTCTTTTAAGATTTATTTTTTATGTTTTATTTTTTGAAGTTTGAATGTGATATGCATATATGTGTTTTCTTGTGTGAGGGGGTATTCATCCTGCTTGGTGTTCTCTGAGCTTTTTGGATATTTGATTTGGTGTCTGACATTTAGTTTGAGAGAAACTATCAATTTCTCTATCACACCAATGTTTGTCTGCTCCTTATTTTCCTTCTCCTTCTGATATTCCCAATGCAGGTATTTGAAATCTTCTGTAGTGGTCCCACAGGTTTTTTTGTTTGTTTGTTTTGGTTTTTTTTGACATTTTGTTCTATTTTCTTTAGTATTTTTTCTTCCTTCAATTCAGTTTTGTAAGTTTTTATTGTTATATCCTCAAGCTCAGAGATTCTTCATTGAGGCATATGCAGTCTACTTATAAGCCCATCAAAGGCATTCTTCATTTCTGTTAGTGTTTTTCATCTCTAGTATTTCTTTTTGATTGTTTCTTAAAATTTTCATCTCTGTCTTTACATATAATCCATCTGTTTTTATGTTATCTATTTTTTCCATCAAAGTCCTTACTATATTAATCATAGTTTTCAAAAATTCTTGATCTGATAATTCTGACATTCTTACCATATCTGACTCTAATTCTGATGCTGTTCAATCTCTTCAAATTGTGTTTTTTTCTTTTTGTATGCCTTGTAATTTTTTGTTGAAAGGTGGACATGATGTGCTGAGTAAAAGGCACAGCTATGAAGGGTCTTTAGTAAGTGTGTTGGTAAGGTGGGGAGAGGAAGCATTCTGCAGGCCTCTGTTAGGTCTAGGTCTTTCTGTGAGCCTATGCCTCTGGATGGTGAACTTCATTCACCAGTGCTTCTCAGCTCCTCTCTCCCCCAGATCGGACAGGATGAGTAGATGGGGTTAGAGTTGGGTATTTCCCTTTTCCCAGGCCAGTTAAGCTTTGATAAAACTCCAGCAGGTTAAGCACTGAAAAAATAATTTCCCCTGAGGGCAGGCCTTGTTAAGAACAGAATCCTCTGGTGTATTTCAAGACAGTTCCTTTGTCCCTTCTGCTGTTGGAAGCCCAAGGGAATTTTTCTCTGATATTGCCTGTGAGAACCAGGCTGAGATCATGGAGGTTAAAACTAATCAAAGTGTGGTTAAAACAGATCAGGCCCCAAGACCGAGTCCCTCTGGAGTTTTTTACTCTCAGACTTGTCTACACTGGTCTACAGCAACTTATCATTCAAAGTTGAGATTTTCCTACGTTTTTTCAAGGTCTTTTGCTCATGGGCTTCTGCTCTGGTAATTTGTGATTTTCTGTACCTTGCCTGTATGTTTTTCCACTTTGGGGGCAGCAGTTTGTACTGTGACTTCACTTGTCTGATGGATCTAAGAAGCATTGCTGATTTCTATTTGTTCAGCTTTTAACAGGTTGTTAGGATGGAATGGTGACTTTTTAAGTTCCATGAGTGCGGGACCAGAAACTAGAAGTCCATTTGTCTTAAAAAAGAAAAAAAAAATTGAATTAGTGATCAATATTTGAAGATTAAATGCTTTCACTTACAATAATCCTATGGATTTCTGGTGTCTCTAGGACAACTGGACAATGCTATCCCTTCCTTCTCCCTAGTTTGAGTGGAAAGCAGTTGCTTAGTTTAGTAGGACATATGTTTTCTAGTTCTCATGAACTTTTTCCAGAATGGTTTGTGTAGTTATTTTTCTTGCTTTAGCCCTGAGGTCATTTGAGTCTGTGATTCTTACTTTAGGTTTTGGTATTTCTCTAGCTCTCCCCTTCCTGATGCTTCCTGGGTTTGTTATTTTGTAGTTGATCTCAGAGTGGACTCCTAGTCCCAAACCACATCATGACAGATGCAGCATACCAGCTCTCTCTAGTCTGTGTCTGGTGTCATTGATCTCTCATGTGAAGCTAAAATTGATCAGTCAGTGCTCACCCAGGCTCCTCTTAATGGGGAGAGGTAACTGCATATCAAAAGGTCCTCATATCAGGGCATTTCTAGGTTTCTGGCTCCTCCATCTCTTGTTATTTCCCTCCTGGAGGTCTCTGGGGTGGTGGGTGGAGCACTGATGGCATATTGAGTGGTCCTATGACTGTAATCACCCACCAGCTCCCTGCTTCTCCAAACCTTTGACCTGCACAGCTGCAGCCACTTAGCCTCTAGGGGCAGCCTCTGCCCTGCTGCAATTCAGGACCTTTTGCAGGCCATGCTCAGAGAATTACTCAGAGATCTCGGCAAAGAGCTCTGGCCCCATGTGGAAAATCCCAGCAGGACTGCATCCTAGCAGAGAGACTACTGGTAACTGTGAAATTAGTGCTTTCTCTTGGATACACTTTTTGGGAGTAATCACTCATAGCATCTTGCTGGAGGCTGATGAAAACAAATGCAAACAAAAACAGGGAGTGATAAGTCATCTTCTGCAGTTGGAGGAAAGGAACATGAGATGGCCAGTGTGCTTAGACAGAAAGGATCAAGATAACCAGTCAGCTTCCTCCTTCTTCTCCTAACACATGAGGCAGAAATTAAAGCTACAGACTGAATGATGGTGACTAAACAGGGTAATCCTGTGGGAGGGCTGGAGAGCCATTGAATCACTACCTATTAGTGTCAGCGTTTAAAAGTAGAGTGGACAGTCCATGACCTTGACTCTCACTAGTCCATTCCACTCCTTTTACCAAGACTCTTTCTATACAAGTGGCAGATATTTGGCCCCACATGGTAAGAGAATGATAAGGACGTTTATTACCCAAGCCTGGGACCTGTCTGGCTTTAGGGGCTCACCTAATGTCACCTAGTTTCTCTCTTTTCCTCCTTCATGCTTTTTCTGGACTGGACCCATCTTCAGTCTCTTTCTGTATTGTGGCAACAAGGCTTGATCCTCACATCTTTCCAGGTTCAAATCCAGTGTAAAAAAGAGCATCTGCAATTTCAGACTGATGCACAGAGTGCTAATCATAGACTGACAATATTTCAACATTACAGAGTGGCTGTCTGTGCTTTATGCTGTCATATACTGTATTTGCTCCCCCTCCTTTGGTCCTACAACAATCTTTATAAATTAAGTAGGTAACAATTCTTTTTTAAAGATAGAGAGAGGCCGGGCGTGGTGGCTCACGTCTGTAATCCCAGCGCTGTGGGAGGCCGAGGCGGGTGGATTTCCATTGCTCACAGTTCGAGACCAGCATAAGCATGAGTGAGCCAGAGAAAAGACCCCGTCTCTACCACCAGGAAAGAACACCGCCGGGCGTTGTAGCGAGTGCCTGTAATCCCAGCTACTTGGGAGGCAACTGGCCAGCGCATCGTTACAAGGAAGGACAATGGAAAAAAACAAACAAAAAAAAAAACAAAACAAGAAAACTGAAGAAAAGTAAAAGCCAGCTGAAAATAAAAGCAAAAAAAATAAAGATAGAGAGAATCTCTTTGACTTAACACAAGGCCCACCACTCCACTTTGATTAGCCCAATGTGGGCACATGCCGACCTCTGACATAATGGCTGAAGTCAGGGGGATTTAGTTCTGCTAAATGACCATCTCTGAGCCATATGTTTCTTCCTGGAGTCTCAGTCAAAATGGAGGAAGGAGTGAATGTTTCCTGATGCTTCCCTGGTGCCCACTGATCCTTCCTGTGATGTTTCATTCTATTTTATTCCTCCCCCCACAAATTTCATTCATCAAGGAAACCAATGGCCTTGTAAAATTTAGCAGATAATTTTGGTGCATTGTCCAAATAAAACTCTTTGCAGACTTGGGCTCTGATTATATTTTGATGTTTTCTCCACATTCTAAGATATCTGCCTTTTTTTCTTTTCCTGCCTATATCATAGACTTATCCTCTTTTATTCTTCCATTAATAAATATCTGTTGTTATTTCCTCTAGGTGTAGCCCATAGCTCTTGTATCAATTAGGAACACACTCATCTGTGAATGGCAGATTGTTTGGGTAACAGTTGCTTAAATCATAGAAATAATGACTGTTCCCCTGAAATGATCTCTGGAGGTATTAGTGTTGTGCAGTGGTGTCATGAGGACCCAAGTTCCTTCTACACTTCCTTCCTTAACCTCCTTGGTTTATTAGCCTTTCTTCCCATACTTGTCAATCTCATAGTGAGTAAATACCGGGGCAGGTGTGTTCTGCTGTGTTTAAGGCAGGGAAGTGGTAAGGAGAAACATTAGCATCTCTTTTACATACGTCTACCTATTTACTGGCTGAAAAAAAAAAAAAAAAGAAAGCTTTCAGAAGCCCTCCTGGGACATCCTTCCTTTCAACATATTAGCTGGAACTAGATCACATGACCAACCCTAGCTGCACAGGAGGCAGGGAAGGATTTTTAGACTCTTTCATCCCCCAAAGCTTTGATTGCCATCTTTACACTGATGCTCAGACCTTTCCTTGGAAACACAGACCTTGGGAGCCAGTGAAGTTCAGACCTTTCTATGTGGGTTTTCCAGGGGCATCATATATTCAATGTGCTCAAAACAAAACTTCACATCCCTCCTGCTCCAATGTTCTCTCCCTCCTGTATTTCCTGCCTCAGAGAAGGACACACACTTCAGTGTTTTGCACATATAGAAGCCTGGGTACCATGTGGAGTCTTCTTTCTCCCTTTTTCTTTTTTTCTTCTCTTTCTGTGAGAAATGGAATCCTTTTTGCTATTTTTCACACCTTCTCCCCTCTCCCCATTTATCACCATAGATCTGTGTTCTTTGCCTTATGACTATGTGGTTCCTCCCAGTAGGGGCACAGTGCATTTTCCCACCCCACCAATTTTGAGCTTGGTCTGATGGCTTGACTTGCCCAATGGAGTGGGGGTGAGAGACTGAGTGCCCATTCTGGGTTAAGGTGTAAAAGGTCTTGCATGTTCCTCTTGGGCTCAGGTGTTCCATTATGAAAAGGGCATATTTCAGGTGGCTGTGGCACTTCAGTGCAGGTCTATAACAAACACAGATAAAACTTCTCTAAGTCTATCCAACCTAGAGCCTGGAGTCAACACAGCCAACCTATATCTCACAGCAGAGCTGTCAGCCACATGTGGCCTAGATCAGCTAAACTGCAGTCAACCTAGTGCACATAAGGGAAATGCTTCTTGCTGTAAGCTACTGAGATTGAGGTGGTTTGTTCTTAATGGCTATACTATTTCACTGATGCATGTGCTATGATGCAACCCCAACACATTCTTTATGTTCACACTTCCTCTAACTTTCCTTTCTTCCACTGGCCATCAAGATCTAACCAAAATACTGTCCTCTATGAATGAAGCCTTCCCTGCCCACTGCTGCTTTCTGTCTATACAGAAAGATTGACATTGAGAGATAACATGTGGTGAATGGTTAGGAAAGGAAGCTTCTTAGTGTTAACTGCATAGCTTGAACATATAATAAGAAACATGTGCCTGCCTTTGGGAGGGGGAGAGGTCCTGAAAAGCTTCCTCAGACACTGGTATTTAAGCAGATATGAAAGATAAATAGGATTTGGCCAGAGGAGTGTGAAGGCAGAAATCCTCCAGGAAATTCATCACAGCATGGTTGGGCTGAGAGAGGAAGAAGGAGAGTGAGAAAGGAGGCCACCACCATGCAGGGCCTCAGGGATTTAGCCTCTGTCCTAAGGGCAATGGGAAGGTTTTAAGCAGATGGTGACTCGACAGGGACCTGAATGAAAAAAGGTCAGAGCAGGTCCTTCCCTGGGGCCTGACCTCTCTGCATTGCAGCTCCGCGTTTAAACACAGTTCTTCCTTCTAGACTGCAAGCTCCCCCAAGAGAAGGACAGTGGTGGCCATTCACCTCTGCAGCCCCAGAGCTTAGGTGTGGTAGAAGGAAAACACAAAAGGAAGAACTTAATATTTAAATACAAGGTTCGCACCAGGCACTGGTGGATATTTTATCTGTTTTGGGAAACAAAGGCAGAACTTTGGGGAAGATGGAGGGAGGGAGACGGAAGATAGGAGGGAAAGAAAGGGTCCATCACTCATTCTCAGATTTACTCCGGGAATATAATCTGCCTATAACCCAGAGGATTCAGATTAGATTAGAGGAAGCCCTGCTCAGCAGACAACGAGGGATGTTAAAAGCTTAAGTGTGCTTTCAAGGCTAGAGCAGAATTCCTTCCTCTGGAGCCAGAAAGGAACTAGCTGAATTCTCTTGGGGACATAGTGGTTGAAGTGTAATTGTGCTGAGAGGCTTGGGGTCAGGCTGGCAGCCCTGTGGAGTCCTTTTCCATCCTTTTCAGGGTGCGATTTAGATTTCCTGAAAATAATTTGCTCACAAGCACTAGGGAGAATCTCTGGGCTATTTTGGAGAAGGCAATCTTGCCAAGTTCAAGGTGAAGGATGGCAAGCATCAGCTACACGAAGCCCAGGTAAACTTGGGGAGAGTTATTTACCCTCATTTGCAAAATAGAGCTAAGCACAAGGCATTGTAGGGTTGCATGAAGAAGCCGAAGAAGCTGAATGTAACAGCCTCCTGTGTAGTCAAGGAGGGAGATCTTTCCTGTGTCATACCCTTTGGCCTTTGACCTCTTGACAGTTTCTTCCTCATATTCCTATTTTCAGAGGGAGGAAGGAAGAAAGAGAGAGAGAGAGAGAGAGAGAGAGAGAGAGATCAAGTACACTCTGAGATGGTTTTAATTTTCCCTCTTTCCAGAGGGAGAGAGGGAACAGAACATCTTTTTCTTTTTTATCTCTGTGCTGCTGTGCTCTGATATAGAATTTCAGAGATATTCATGTTGTGATTTATTCAATTCTTTTTTTCTATTGATTTTAATTAAGTTCTCGAGCTGTCTCCAAGCCCGGGAACGGGAACAAAACATGAAACACTTTAAGCCAAATGCTTTTCTTTTGCAATTGAGTTTTCCCAAGTCCTTCAAGTGCTTCACAAGAGAGAATGAAAGTGGAATTTGGGGGCTGAGGCATTTCCTCTGCTCCATCAGTCCCCAAATAATAAACATAAAAATTAAAATCTGGTTAAGAAAAATCACAGAAGTCATTACAGCTTGGTGGCTGATGGAGACTTTGATCAAATCTTTTATGCAATTTCACAGTTTCTGGGGGAATTCACTGAGCAGGCATTGATCATGTTTGTGCCAGGCAGATTGTTTTCTCCCAACAGAATTTACTCCCTCCTAAACCAATTTCATCTTTCCATCTAAGCTCGTGTCATGCTTTTCAAGGAAAATGCTATGGTGGCTTCTGGACCATCAGACTCAGCTCATACCATGACCCTGACAGGTCCTCCCAGGGATCTGGAAGGCCAACTAAGTCCCCATGCCAGTCTCTAGTCTCTGACCCTTGGAGCAGATCAAGGATGCCCACAGTGTGGGACAGCCAGTTGGCTGGTCACCAGCCTGCACATCCTCTTGAGGAAGTGGTAGAGTTGAAAATGCAAATGCATATGGTCTAGCCTTTGATCTAACAAGAGAGATGCTGTAGGTGAAGACTTTGGCAAAAGGACAAATACAAGTGGGATCTAAGGTGGACATCTCCAGACAACATTTACCACGTAGGGATTGTGGCCTTTGCCATGTGAGATGTTATGAATTTTCTAGAAAAGCCAGAAAGTGGGATACTTTCAGTAATATTTTAAAAACCCCAATACTTAAATATTGGCAATCAATTTAAAAAATTTAATGCATTTTATGAGCCAAAAAACCATCATGTGAGGGCTGAGGTTTAGCACTGGGGTAACCTGTTTTAATATTTGACATGATGAAGTTTGTATGCTTTAGACTAATGTGTAACTGATGTGACCTTGGCAAGTATTTGAACTTGTCTGAGTCTCCATTCATAGTAATTTATAGTATACCTACCATGGGATGCATACAATGTAAGATCCTGTTGCCTAACAAATTCTGTGACTGTTGATGTTATTGCCATCATCTTCATCGTTATCATCATTACTAAAAGCCAGTTTTCCTGTGATTTCCAACAGGACACTGCGGGTCCCATTTATATCAGTTGTGTATCTCATTGTTGCTTCATTCTTCATTTCAGAAGGAGATAAGGCTACTATATCCAAAACCCTTACTTTAATTAAGACATTTGTCATCATCTCCTGTGGAAGGGCATTTGGCAACCTGAGCTAAAACTCTCTAAAGGGAAATAAAACAGGCCCATTACCCACGAGTTGCTCTGGGCTCCCTGTAATCATGCAAAGCCTTGGTGTTTCAGCTGGTGATACATTCTGAAGCCCTCTCTCCACAAAATTCAATGACCTTGACTCAGTGTGTAAAATATTTCAGCAACACATGGAATATGAGTGGTGCAGTGCAAGTCACCACACAGCAGACAGTGGGGCCAGTGGACCCTGGACGCAGGTTCGACTGTCCTTACCACTACTGGGCTGAAGGGGCCCAGGGAGACTCTATAGTCATTTTTCTCCCAGTCCAGGACCTAGAGCTCCAAGGTTGTTCTATTAAGTGACCCTGCTTTCCACACACCATGGCTCTGGAAGACAGAGAGCACAGGTGCTGGAGGGGCGAGGTGAGGTAAGAGAGTTGGAGAGGGAAGGAAGTGAGCCCAGGTGGAGCAGAGCTATATGAAGATTTGCTCCAGAAACTGCCTTTTGGGGCATTTTAATTTTAAATAATTATTCTTCTCATGTCAAATGGGAAACAGATGGAAGTAGCAAAGGAACAAAAGGGGATGTGGCCAAAGTGTTGGGATGCTCCTGAGTTCTTCCTTGTCATTGCTGGTCTGTGCCCTCTCACTTCGCTCCAGACGCTCCTGGATCTCAGGTGTGCCCTTCCCTAAATGCAGCTTCCTCCCCACTTGCTCCAGAAGAAGCTGTGTGCCCTGGATTTCCCCTCCTCCACCTTTCTCCAGCACTGGGAGGTGGGTATGTCAGGGACCAGGGCTCACAATGCATGTGAAGGGAGGGTGAGGCCACATGTGGAGGGAACCCGACACCCTTGCAGGGATTTTTTTATTAAATCACAAACACATAGATCATGTATACATTAATGCATTTATGGGGTACAATGTGCTGATTTCATATAGAATTAGAAATGCTTACATCACACTGGTTAATATCTACCTCATCTCATTGACTTAGTTATTGTGTTAAGACGTTTGTACTCCATACTAATAGATCCGACATGTACACTTGCAATGGAGCAGGGTCTTCCCACCAACCTGGACTGTTCATGCTGGTACTATTATATGAATGCAAAACTTTGTTTTCTTGAAGCTTCATTGGGCCCTTCTTGATAAAGCACTTTAGCCTTTACTCAGTGGCTCTCAGAGTCTGGCCTCTGCCCAGTAGCAGCTGTGTCACTTGGGAGTGTGCTGGGAATACAAGTTCTATTGCATTAGACCTAACACAACTCTGGGGGTGGAGCCTAGAAGTCTGTGCTTGTTTTGAGATAATTAACAAATTCACACACAGTTTCAGGAAATAACACAAGAGGGGACCTGAGATGGCTGACTACAGACATTAGTCACCAGATCCTTTCAGAAAGAAGGAAATGTTTTAGATTAAAAGAAAAAAAATAGCCCAGGTGGAATTCTGAGAGAAAAGCGGCAGAATCTACTGGACACTCCAGGGGAAGAAGTTGTAGAATAGAATAAAAGAAGCAGCAAGACTTTGGCAGAGTTCCACTCCTGAGAAATTTGGCGCCCTGTGGGAAGGGTAGATGGAGGTGTTTGTTTTTCCTCCCTTTACTCCTCTGGCAGACTAACTGTTGGAGGGCTTCTCTACCCTCACAAACCCAAAAGCTGCTGCTGCCAGTGAACTGGTAGCTTCTTTCAAAGAAAGCACTGGGCCACCAACCCCTTTGATGTCTCTCCCCCTCACCATTGACCTGAGCTGGAGTGGTGAGGGTCATCATGCTTTTCCATCCATTGTATGCCTTTGTCTGCCCCAAGGAATTTTAGCCCTTCAGTTTTCATGTCTGCACTTAAATATTTCCCACCTCACTGCCCAGACTGTGGTGGTCACAGGAGAATGGTGGGTCCCGGGGAAAGTGTGATCCCAAGAGTCTGGACATTCAGAGCAGGCTGTAGTAGAGAAGGAAAAATGGGACTACAGTGTCCACTCTCCTCCATTCAGACCCTTATCTTGCCCTGTCCATTCCATGGCTGCTGAGTGGCAGTTCCTATGTGAGTTGTAACAGGTGTACCAAGGAACAGCCGAGCTGGGGCTCTCAAGAGTGGCTGCTTCCCTTCTGTTTGTTCACTACACCAAGGCTTCCACAGAAAGTGGAGCTCATATCTTTCCTCTTAAAGACCTGCCGTGGGCCAAGGGATGCTGAGACTGTCAGCTCCCTGCCTGCCAGCCCACCCTGGTGCTGCCCACTTGGATACTTCAGCAGAGCAGGACATACCCTGAATTGAAGGGACATCAAACCTGCTTGAGCACTCCATGGGCAGCTACATACCAGCATGCTTCTTCCTGGCAATCAAGCTGAGAGTCAATCAAGAAAGCAATACCAATTACAATAGCTGCAAAGAAAATAAAATACCTAGGGTTATACTTAACCAAAGAGGTGAAAGATCTCTTCAAGGAGAACTGCAAAGACACTGATAAAAGGAACAGATGACACAAACAAATGGAAAAGCATGCCATGCTCACAGATTAAAAGAATCGACATTGTTAGATTGTCCATACTGTCCAACACAACACAATTCCCATCAAAATACATAGCACCAAGACATTTTTCACAGATATAGAAAAAAATAATCCTAAACTTCATGTGGAACCAAAAAAGAGTCCTTATAACCAAAGAAATCTTAAGCAAATGATTGAGAGGCATCAAATTATCTCACTTCAGATTATACTACAAGACTATAATAACTCAAACTGCTAGGTACTGGTAGGAAAGTAGAAATGTACATCAATAGACCAGAATGAAAAACCAAGAAATAAAACCGTATAGCTGTGACCAAACTGAGTTTTGACAATGCAGACACAAACATACACCAGGGAAATGATGCCCTATTCACTAAATGGTGCTGGAAAAATTGGATATCCACATGCAGAAGAATGAAATAGAATCCTACAAAAATTAATTCAAGGTGGATTAATGACTTGAATATAATACCTGGAAAATTATAAACATTCTAGAAGAGACTACAGGATAAACTCTTCGAGACATTGGCTTAGGCAAAGAATTTATGATTTAGACCCTCAATGGCAAATACAGCAACAACAAATACAAATGAATGAGACTTAATTAAACTAAGATTACTACACAGCAAAGGAAATAACTGACAGAGTAAATAGACAACCTATAGAATATGAGAAAATATTCACAAACTATAGTCCAACAAAGGTCTAATATCCAGAATCTGCAAGGAACTCAAACCAATCAGCAAGAACAAAACAACCCCATTAAAAAGTGAGCAAAAGACATGACCTGACTTTTTCCAAAAGAAGATAGACAAATGGTACTATTATACCTATCTTGAGTGTCTTGCTTATACTATATCACATCATACCTTTGTTTAATTCTTAATAAACTGTTCACTTGTTAAAAAAAAAGAAGATAGACAAATGTCCAACAGACATGAAAAAAATGTCCCACATCACTAATATCAGAGAAACACAAATTAAAACCACATAATGAGGTTTATTATTATTATTATTGTAGAGTTTGTATTAAAATCTCAAAGAAACAATAGAAGTTTGGCATGGATGTGGTGAAAGGAATGCTTATACACAGTTGGTGGAACTATAAATTAGTAAAACTTCTGTGGAAAATAGTATGGAGACTCCAAGGAGAACTAAAAGCAGACCTACCATAGTGAGATCCAGCACTCTCACTACTGAGTTATCAACCCAAAGGAAAATAAGTTATTTTATATACACCTGTACCTGAAGGTTTAGCACAACACAATTGCAAAAATGTGTAATCATGGATTAAAGACCTAAATATAAAATCTGAAACCATAAACGTTCTGGAAGAAATGATAGGAAAAACTCTTCTAGATATTGGGCTAGGCAAAGAATTTATGACTAAGAACCTAAAGAAAAATATAGCAACAACATATATAAATAAATGAGACTTTATTAAGTTAAAAAAGTTTCTGCACAGAAAAAGAAATAATCAACAGATTAATTCCTCATCAACAATTGATGAGTGGATAAAAATATGTGGTAAATATACACCATGAATACTACTTAGCCAGAGAAAAGAATGAGATAATGTCATTTGCAGCCATTTGGATAGAAGTGCAGACCATTTTTCTAAGTGAAATAGCTCAGGAATGGAAAAACAAAAACCACATGTTCTCACTAATAAGTGGGAGCTAAACGATGGGTACACATAGTCACGAAGTGGTGTGAAGGACATTGGAAACTAAGAAGGGGGAGTGTGGGAAGGGGATGAGGAATAAAAACTTAACAAATGGGCATACAAAATGTACACTGTTCTGGTGATGGGCACACTAACATCCCTGACTTCAGCATTATACAATTCATCCACTCATACTCTCTAATATTTTGGAATAAAAATTATACAAATAAAGAAAGAACAGGAGTGGTGCCTGTTGCTCAAAGGAGTAGGGCACCAGCCCATATGCCAGAAGTGGTGGGTTCAAACCCAGCCCCAGGCAAAAACTGCAAAAAAAAAAAAAAAAAAGAAAAGAAAAGAAAGAACACAAATAACGTAGAGAAATCCTTTGTACATTTTTTTCCAGTTGTCTCCAATGTATATTGTACTCTATGTATTAAGTGCTATATGATTTTTATCATGTGCATAGGTTTGTGTATCCACCACTGCAGCTGTGATACGGAGTAGTGCCAACAACACAGGGTCCCTGCTGTTCCCCTTTCATGATCACCCTCACCTCCCACCCAGAGCAATCTGTTTCTGACAAGATCTCCAGTTAATTCTGAAGTGCTAGAGTTTGAGAGCAATGCTTTTTTGTTGTTGTTGCAGTTTAGCCAGGGCTGGGTTCAAATCCGCCACCCTCTGTATGTGGGGCCAGCGTCCTACTCACTGAACCACAATGCTGCCCAGTGCTAGAGTTTGAAATACAGGGATGCCTTGTTGTATAAGCAAATTGTTACCAGGGTGTACTAGCCTTGGGTCAGGTCCTGATTTAAAACACTGTTTTGCACATATCATTTAACTTGATCTGTAGAGCAGCCCTGAGATGGGTACTACTACCATCCTCCTTCACAGTACTGAGTGAGCACCCTCTATAGGGCGGGTGATGTAATAATGTCTAAGGAGACAGAAATAGTTGCACAATTAATAATTGGCAAAGTCCTGATTTGAATCCAGGAATCAGACTCTTACCCACTAGTCTATATTGACCGTCTCTGGTCCCAGCATAGAATTACACATAGGAGCTGCTACCTCAAGGGGTAATTTGCTTGTCTTGGGCCCATGTGGAGTCTGCCAGTTCCAAGATCTTTCTGCCCCACCCGAGATGACCTCTCTGAGCATGTCCTTATCATTCCTAATCAAATTTTAATCTCATGAAATTGAGATGCTCCTGGTTAATGGCCAAGCACATAGATGAGACTCAAGCAAGACTTAATTGATGATATTTCAAAGGCTTAAATACTATTTTAGAAATTTCTTCAGCTTACCAGTTCCTTTTACAGGTCAGAAAAAAAAAGTCTGGAGAGGGTAGGTTTCCCATCCCAGGGTGACACTAAGGCACAGACTGGCCTCGTGGGTATGACCTCAGGCCACTGGGCAAGGGTTGCCTAGTGAGTGCAGGACGCTTGAGGATGTGGTTTTCAGTGAGATGACTCAGGCCTCTGGTCAGCCCTGGGTGCTGGGATCTGTAGCTAGAGTGTCCTGGCTTAACCCTAGACTCCAACCACGTGCTTACATTACATGATTGAGATGCTCTTAAACATGAACTGATCAACTATTTGGTAGCTTGAGCCTTTAAGAAGACCTGCTAAGTTTAGTTTTGAATGTGTTTTTCAGGTCTGGGAAATCCAGTCATTTTATATTTTGGTCTGTTGGCAAAGGGGCTCGGGACACATTATGATAAAAGGATAGGTAAATTCTGTCATGAGGTGAATGGGACTTCACTCTACTTTTATCTTATTTTTCACTGATTGAGTACCATCTATGTACCTGGCACTGAGCTAAGCGATAGATACCCACATCATCTTGGTTACTCCCATTTGGCCATGACAACAACAGTCAAGATAGTAGTGCTTGTAATTCCCAACTTACATTTTGGAGAAACAAAAGGTAAGGCCAGGGTGTTGGAGCCAAATCCCCTGTGCGTTGGCTTGGGCTTACATTCCACCCACTGTGCCAAGCTAATGGAAAGGCAAAGAATGTACTCTGGTTGCTTTTGTAAGTCAAATTATCATGTTCCCTGAGTGGAGCCATTTTTTCAACGAAATACTATTTTGCACATTTGACAGGTACTTGGAATTTACTGGGGTGAGAGGTGTCGTCTGTCCTTGTCCTTGCCCCCACTCTAAAAGGAGACCTTTTGCAAAGGTCTCTTGTGCTGAGACATCCATTGACTAGGTCCCAGAGAGGGCAGGTGATTTGTCCAAGCTCACACAACCGGGAGCACCATAGCCAGTATTGGAGCTGGTCAGCCCTGGGTGCTGGGATCTGCAGCTAGAGTGTCCTGGCTTAACCCTAGACTCCAACCACGTGCTTACATTACATGATTGAGATGCTCTTAAATATGAACTGATCAACTATTTGGTAGCTTGATCCTTTAAGAAGACCTGCCAAGCCTAAACTTTAGGTCGGCAAAGCTCTGGAGCCCAGCACTCTCCCTGCCACCCTGCTGTTCCCACCTTATTATTATAGAAACACACTGTAATTAAGCTCTCCACACTTCCCATAATTCAGAACCCACTTGACACCACAATCTACCCAAGATGCCATTCATAATGGGGCAATGACAGACAAGCTGCCGTGGTGACAAATGTGAGATCCTATCAGTCTTATCCAACATCACCATTAGGTGAGCCGTACGGCAATATTAAAAGGAAGATGAAGGGATATATTATCTTCCTTATATTCAGTATATATTATACGCCCACACCTTGTCACAGCCCAGATAATGCCAGGCAAGGCAGACTGTGGCATAGTAATAGCAAGAAAGTCCCGCTCATCTGTACAACCCTCGACAGTTTGTAAAGCACTTTATCCTGCTTTGGCTCATCTGAGCCTTACAACACTGCCCTCCTGTGATGGGAGGAGAAACGTGATCATTCCTTAGTCCTATTTCACAGATGGGAAAACTGAGGCTCAGAGGAGTTAATAATGTGCCCTTTGGTGACTAGTAGAGGCAGGACTTGAACCTCGATCTTCTGAATTCAGATCCCCTGAGACCCTCATATTATAGAATCTCTCAGTATGCGTTTATTTATTCACTTACTTAACACACATTTAATGAACACCTGCCTGGGGCCAGGCATTGTGCTAGTGCTGGGAGATTGCATATGCTCCCTGGTCTCATAGAGTCCAGAGCAGGGGTCTCTACTAGGACATCGGGCAAAGTCTGGGGCATTTACCATTATCACAACCAGAGAGGCATTGAGTGAGGAGATGGTCCTACAATGCATAGGATAGCTCTTGCAACAAAGAGTTATCCATCTCCAAATGCCAATGGAGTTGAGAAACCCTGGCATAGAGTATACTGAAGAAGCCAAAATTAATCAAATGAAGACACCAACCAGGATAAGGTTACAAACAGTGATAAGTTACTTCAAGCAGGAAACGCAGGACCAGCAGTGGTGAAATCTGGTACACATGTAGTACTCAATTGCTAGACTCTGCTCTGGGAAAGGTCTGTTACTTCTCTCAACTCAGTGCTTTTAACAATCCTGAAAGTTGTCAAATATTATTACTGTAGAGATGGGAACTGAGGCTGAGAGAGGTTAAGTACTTTGCCCAGAGTCACACAGTCAGTAAGGATTTGCCCTGGGATTCGAACCTAGACCATTTGGCTCCAGCTTCCATGTCTTGGGCCACTATACTGCACCGTCTCCTTGTGAGACAGAGGACCTTGCTGTGGTTTGGGGTTGAGGGAAGCTGTGGGGCAAGGGATACATGGCCTGAGAGTTAAGGAATGACATATGGGGTTGAAAGGCAGGAGGGTGTTCAGAAGGAACAGTATGTGTAAAAACTGCATGGCAAGAGGCACAGTGGGGAAACTGATTTAAAGTGGGTGTGACTGGAAGCAGATTGCTGGGGGGAGCTGAAGGCAGGAGGCCTGTGGACCTCAGGCCGGGATGGTTGGTTTTGAGCAGAGCAGCACATGGTCCGACGTAGAGGTTGAAAGGCCCACTCTAGCTGCCGAGTGGACAGAGGGCTGAGGGGGGCCAGGGTAGTGGAGGAGCAGGGATAAGGCGGCTGCAACGCTGAGGGGCTGGGCTGGCTTCTGTGGAGACACAGAGTGGACACATCTGAGATCGATTTAGGAGGTGAAGCTGTCAAGGTGTGGGGATCGACTGGGGCGTCTGGCAGAGCGATGAGGAAGGAACACATTGCTCCCCACTGGGTGCCCGACTTTCTCCTGAATTAGCCCAAAGGTTGTTCGTGGACCACCCAGAGACAGCAGGGGAGGGCTGTGGCCTCGCCCACCCCTCTTGGAACCTAAAAGGCCCGTGTTGCTGCTCAAGGTTTCAGCTGCAAGACACAGGAGCAGTGATGACACCAGTTTGCTTTGCTGACAGCCCTCAGTTTGTGGTCTGAGGTGCCTCTAACTCACAGATAATTAATGTCAGCTGGCTGTCACCACACCCTGGCTAATCACAGTATGCGGGGGTGGGGGTGCACTGGTCGATAAGCTGCCCGGGGATCTGTCAGACCCAGGAAAGGGCGCGTCACTTCCAAGTCACTGGGGAGTGCTGTGAATTTTAGCACATGCCTGTCTGCTTTGGAAGCCCTGACAGTCTTCATCCCAGGGGAGGCAGTCACTCAAGGTCATGTCTGTGGGTCTGGGAACCCAGGGTGGACAGAGGGAGAGGGAACAGAAGGGCAGTTTGCTCCCGGCGGTTATGGACACAGCCTCTTCTTTGTACAAGCCTCTACTGCCCACAGGTCGCCTTTCAGACTCGGGGACTGTGCTCGAAATTCAGATAATTAAGTGTATTTATGCACCTGCCTGGAAACACTGCTGCTCCCCAAACATGCTGAACTTCGCCACATCTCTTTGTCTTTGTCCGTGCAGTTCCTTCTGCTTGGTCACGGTCCCTTCAACCTCAGTTTCCCTCTCCTAGTACTCACACCCACTGTCACAGGCTCCATGAAGTGAACTTTTATTAATTCTTCAATACTTGGTTTTCCAAGGACCTAGAATCTGCCCTTCGCATTCCAACAACGCATTGTATAAACCTCTAGGAGAGTCATTCATTCATTCACTTGCATTTGTTCAGTCATGAGGCCAACACTGAGCACCCACTGAGCACGGGCCCTGGGCAAGGTCAGAATGGTGATCAACAAATGAGACATTGTCTCTCCTGGGGCAGCATTTATGAAGAATGATGCAACGTGTTGGTTGTGTGATCAATCATTGTGATAATTATTACACAATGATTGATCACATTGATCACACTATAATTATTGTGTGATCCTTTCTTTCCACATTGCATTTTTGTTATTCCATTTCTACAACCCTGATTCTGTAGGACACTCGCTGAGCTGTCTGGGTTTTCCCTGAGAGCACAGTGGGTTCATGATGGCTACTAAAGAAACTAAGCATAAATAGGATAAATGACAGCTGGATTCTATGCCCAGGGTGACTACTACCTCTGCCTTCAGAGAGCTATTGGCTCCACCAACGACCCACAGTGAGCTCTGAAGGCACCAACACACGTGTGTTTAAAGGAATGCTCCAGTGCATCACACAGAGCCCAGGACAAGGGGAAGGTCCTTCCTTTGGGGGTCTGGCCACCTGGGCAAAACCCCAGAGGCAGCCATTTTAAGCATCAGTTATGTGCCCTGCACTACACTAGGGAGTGAAAGAGGAAAGCTTCCCTCTGAAGGTGGACACAGGCTGGGCTCAGGCGGTGGGAGGTAGGGTCAGGGTAGCACAGACCCTCCACCTGTGCTGGAAAGATCCAGGGAGCACCTGCTGGCCTCCCAGTGTGGTGACAGGAAGCTGACGGAAAGAGAGGGAGGGAACTCCCTATTTGAGGAAGTGTTCAAGGAGGTGGGAGGGGATGCCCTTCCTGGGATGCTACATTCCTGGTTGGGAAAAGGCAACCAGAAGGAGGTGTTAGGGTGGAACAGGGGGAATGATCAGTGGGCACGTGCCAGGTGTCTCACAGGGTGGGCCAGGTGGGCACAGTAAGAGCCTTTGTCTTGGGATTAGACCCCTGATTAAATCCTGGCCTTGGCTTCTTAATAGCAATTGTGCAGCACTGAGAAAACCATGTAACGTCTTTGGTTCTTATATTTCTCCTTTGTAAAACGGGGGAACAACACTTATGTGACAATACCCACCAAGAACTGGACAAAGAGGAGCTCAGTGTCTTATTTGTGAAGACTGAAGCCCGGGGATGGGGAAGTGGGATGGTGTAAGACTGCTTGTGTGGGGACTGAGGCGGGGGGCGCTACCAGGAAAACTGGGGCAGAAGAGGGCTGTCTGGGCAAGGAGGTGGTGAGCCGCAAACCAAGGGCACCACCAGACAGGAGGACGTGAGTGGGCCCTGCCGAGCTCTCAGCCATGCAGAACTCCCAGAAGGGATGTACTGCAGGACTGAGCTCTGGTCTCTGGTCTCTTCCAGCTCAGGGGTGCTCTGCATTTCTGGGGTCCCAGTTGTCAGCAGGAGCGACTCCTACTGCTCACTGGCTTCTTTTCTCTCCACTGACTGAGGGCTTCTCGCTTTTTTGCGCCTCACCCCCATTTCAGTCAACAGACCCTTCTGAGAATGGTTTTCCTGCTGGGGTCCAGCTTGGGGCTGGCACTGCAGAAATGTCATGGAGATGAAGCAGACAAGGACCCCTGCCCTCAAGAACATCCAAGCTGGTGGTGGTGGGGACAGTGTGGAGGTGATTGTCAGAAAATGCTGCAACACACACCACAAATACCATCACAATACTGCACTTAAATGGAACTGTCATGTGATCCAGCCAGCCCACACCTGGGGGTCTGTCTATCCTAAGGAAAAGAAATCAGCACATTGAAGAGACCTCTGCAGGGCCTTGCTCACTGCGGCACTGTCCACACCTGCCAAATGTGGGATCAACCTAGGTGTCCTTCAATGGATGAATGTGGTACATACATAGTGCACAGGAGACAGCCACAAGAAAGAAGGAAATCCTGTTATTTGTGACAATGTGGATGAACCTGGAGGTTGTTATAGTAAGTGAAATAAGGCAGACGTGAGGAGACAAATACGTCACGATCCCATTCATATGCAGACTCTTGAATTCATGGGAGCAAAGAGTAGAAACATGGTTACTAAGGACTGAATGGTGGGGGTGGGGGGGTGGGGAGATTTGGGTCAAAGGATACAATTGCATAGGAGGATTAATCTAAGAGATTTATTGTATAACATGATGACTACAGTTAGTGAAATGTCTACTTCTATATTGCTGAGAGCGTAGATTTTAAGTGTTCTTACCACAAAAACATGAAAAGTAATGTGCATGTTAATTAGCTCAGTTTAGCCATTCTGCAATGTAGATGAACATAAAAACATCATGCCAAACACCATAAATATATACAGTTTTTATTTGTCAGCTAAAAAAGAAAAAAGAAAAGGAAACATTAGGACACAGACACCCACAGAGGGAAACCCATGTGAGGGGGGAAGATGGCTATTTACAAGCCAAGGTGAAAGGCGTCAGGAGAAACTAACCCTGTCAACATTTTAATATCAAACTTCTAGGCTCCAGAATTATGAGAAAATAAATCTCTGTTGTTTAGGACAAAAATATTACAGCTAACACTGCATGTTCATTGCACCGGAGTTATCACTTTGAATCTTTACTTAACACCCTCCTGGGGGAGAGGTTGGGTCTCAGAGAGGTTAATTCACATTTCCAGGTCACACAGCACTTGTTAATCAGGTCTGCCTGACACTGAAGTCCATGCTCTTAACCACTATGCTATGTAGCCTCCTCCTTCATTCATTCATTCAGTATTTAATAAGCACCTACTGTGTGCTGGGCATCATGGATCTGGAACTCCCACACAGAGTAAGATATTTATAGTTTTGCCAACAGAGTTTACATTCTAACCAACATGCTTTGGGGGCACAGAGAACTTCTCCTGGGTGATATATTCACAAGGAGATGATATGTAAATTGGATTCTGAAACATTCACAGGTGTTTTCCTGGAAAATATGGAAGGATGTACATGGTGCAGGTTTGAGCAAGTCATGCTGTGTAGGAATGGCAAGTTCAAAGGCCTGGAAATATGGTGCTAAAATCATGGGAATTCCTTCCTTCCCCCCTTGCTTCCTTTTTCTTTTCTCCCTCCCTTTCTTCTCACTTTTTCCCCTTTCGTTTTTTCCTTTTCCTCCCTTCCCTTTCATTTCTGAATGGGTGATACATTCATGTAGTTCAACATCTAAACACAAAAATCATTCGTTGTCAAATTTCTCCCTCCCTCCCAGTCCATCCTCGATCCATCTTCTCCCCACCCTCCTCCTTTTCTCTTTGCCGCATGTAACCCCTTTCTTTTGTCTCCTAAGTATCCTCTAGCCTTGCTTTATGCAAATACAAGCATTATGAATATGTTTTCTTGTCTCTCTCCTGTTATTTCAGAGAGAACATACTATGCCCACTGTCCTGGAGAAAGTCGAGAATTTAATGCTTCTTAAGTTTGGGGTACCTAGGGTGCTATCAGAGAATGGGGGGATGAGATTAGGTTGTGAAGGGCCTTGAATACCACACCAAGGACCTTACGAATTTGGGCACATAATGGGCCATTTCTCAAATTTTCTCCAAGTCATGACACTTTCAAGGAAACAAAGCCAGGTTGAGTTATCAGGGGCTATTTGATTGACTTCATTAAAAACAGAACCATGGCTACACTCCACCCCCATCCACCATGAAAAATAAAGAAAAATGAAACTCGCAACAAAGGTAAGCACTGTGAATTTGTATCACATTGTGAGCTACCTGCCTCTCCTGTTTTCTCCGTAATTTATTTTCTGGAAAACAGTCACTGACTTATAGAACTGCTCTCTTCCCTTTGTCAGCAACCAGTCCCCGGAACCAAAATGCTGGCTAAAAATAATGTATTTTTATTAAAAATCATTTTAACTTGGTGCCTGTTTCTAAGACAGAGTCACATATGGATAACCATCCAATATCACTTGTTATAGATAAGTGATGAATTATTTTAATCAGAAATGGATTTAACAGCACTGAAAAATAAATTTGGGAGATTTTTCACAATCTGGTTGTCTTTTCTGATTCTTCATATTTATATTTAGTATTCAATGAAGACTAATAGTGACTATTGGACACTCCATCAAACTTCCCCCAAACAGATTCATCCCACCCATAATGAAGATTGGCATTCTCTCCAGTCACTCTGAGAAACGTCTACAGTCTCTAGGTACAGAATGAACCGGAAGATGCAGACACAGAAACACAGAAACTTTCTTCCCGAGCACCCGCAGGTATCCTTGGCTGTGCAGTTGAGGCACAGAGAGCTATATTAGTCCACTATCCTCAAATACCTGTGGGTTTGATGACTACTATGTACCAAGCACTGCATCTGGGGATAATGACTCAGAAAGGACCCAGATTTGCCCAGGATTCCAGGGCAAGAAAGAGCTTAGTTGCCTCCATATTTTGTCATTGTCTACGCTTAGAACTGAGCCTTGTTTTATTTCTTGTCCCAGAATGAAATATCTCTGTGACAGGGACTTAGGGAGAGCGGATAATCAAGAGATTATATATCAGTTAGGGGTCTTTTGAGTGCAAACCACAGAAACAGACTCAGATTGATATAAGGCATAGGTCATAGTGCATAGACATGGCATCAAATACCACTGAATAACTGGTGATGTGACTGGTAATGCACCAGTCTCAGTTGGTTCTTGTATGTCTTTAATGACATCTCTAACTTTTATTCCTCTCTCTAAGGGAGAAAGAGTGAATCTCAGGATCAATCTCAGGCTCACCACTTTTATCTGACAGCAATCTATAGCTACAATAAGAATGTTTAGTGTGGATTGTATTTGTCTTTAAGCTACTTTTTACTGGTGACAAGTAGTACCGGTTTTTAATTTATGGTTGAGACGTGACGTGTCCTTTAAAAATGAGATAAAGAATGAGTCAAATTAAAGATTATATATTAAATTAATAATAGAACAGGGAATATAACAATGCCCAAAACTGTGACATGGTGTTCAGTGGAGTAAATAGACCCTATTCACATTGGTTTCTGGGGCAAAGAGGGGGTCGAAGGGTTAGGTAAGAAAAGGAAACATTTGTAGGGCATCTACTTTGTTCTAAGAATTTCACGTATCTTACATGAAGTAACCCAACTCTGTCAAGTTGAACTCAACAAATGAGGTCTCCCCCCTCCTCCTTCTATCTTTCCAAGTCACCAGTGAAAAGCTCGCCTGGGACAGGGTGAAGGGCAGAGCGTGGTGGCACTCTACTGTAGACCTCCACCAGCTCCACTTTTTGTTATTAGCTCCTTTGACCATGAGAGTGTGGCTTGTTATGGCTTTACCTCTCTTTAGGAGATCACGGGGATAAAGTCTTCTTTCCAGGGGTCTGGCTCCCTCTGGAATGGAGAGGCCTAAGGAGAATCTTCCTCATCTTCTTTTCCCAGTAAACCAGTATCATTGGCTTTTGTTGATTAAGACATCGCTCTCTTAGTTGATGGGGCTGACATTAGTGTCTAGGATTAACATGTTTTTCTTCCCCTTTCCATTTATTGGGAGAATCTCATTAAGGCAGGTTTCCTTCAGGAAATTGATGCTTTAATATTCTGCGTTGTCAGCTGAGGGCCTGGATTTTATTTCTTGAATAACATTTAATTAAATGTGCAGGCTCCCTTTCCCTGACGCATCAGTGATCATGGCACTGGGCCCACCTTCGCTGCTCCTTGGGAAATCAGCAGAAAGCAAAGTTGGGGGTCAAAGCCCTGCTGAACAATAAAGTTTATGGACTGTATCTCTGTTGTAATTAGTGCCAAGGGTCCTGCTGACACGCACCATTTCAGGGGCCTTGACCAAGGCGCAACTGCTTTGCAAATGCTAGTTGCTGCATCATAACTTGCATTTTGTACGGGAGATATCCTAGAGGGTTCTCTTCTAGGCCAGGAGTTGACAATCTAGGTCCCGTGGACTAAATCTGGCCCTAACCTATTTTCTTCTCTCTCCTTTTGTTTTTTAAAATTCCCCCATTTATTGCTTTTTGATTTTAAAATATTAAGGGAGTACATCTGCTTTTGGTTACATGGATTACTTTTGTAATGCTTGAGTCATAGCTATATGTCTATTTCCATAAATAAAGTTTTATTGGCACACAGCCACAATCATTCATTTACATATTGTCTGTGGCTGCTTTTGTGATGTAACAGCAGAGTCTTAGACCCCAGGGCAGCCAGGGCAGCAAAAAAGGACCAGAACAACCTCTAGGCTAGTGGTCCCCAACCTTTTTGGCACCAGGGAGCAGTTTCATGGAAGATATTTGTCCACAGATGGAAATGGGGGATGGTTTCTGGATGATTCAAGTGCTTTCCATCTCCACCTCAGATCATCATGCATTAGATTCTCATAAGGAGCATGCAAACTAGATCCCTCACATGTGTGGTTTGCAGTGGGGTTTGAGTTCCTGTGAGATCTAATGCTGCTGCTGATCTGACAGGAGGCGGTGCTCAGGAGGTGGTGTGGGCAATGCAGAGTGGCTGTAAACACAGATGAAGCGTCGCTCACCTGCCTGCTGCTCTCCTGCTTCTCACCTCCTGCTGTGCAGCCTGGTTCCTAACAGGCCGGGGAGTGATACAGGTCTGCGGCCCAGAGGGTGGGGACCATAGCTCTAGGCATCCTTGGTATGTGTTAGGCTGTCAGAAAACATGCTCGGAGTTGTCAGAAACATGAGGGTACTTGCCCAGGGCCAGCCAGTTAGGAAGTGGCAAAGAACCAAGAGCATGGGGCTCTGTGTCAGACAGCTTGGTTCAAGAGCCCCTGACTCAGCCCTTCTGGGCTGCTGCCTGGTGGGAGAGGATACGGGACACAGAACATGTCGGTTTCTGGAGGCCTTGTGGACTCATGACAATCTCATTTAATACCACGTGAGTGTGGTTCAGCCTATCCATCCCCATTCCTGGACGGGGTACCTCAGAGCAAGTCAAAATATCTTTAAGCCTCAGTTCCCTAAATCTGTAAAATGGAAGGATAAGAGTTCTTATCTTAAAGAGGACGAAATACAGTAAGGTACCCAAAGCGTCTGAAGCGTGTGTATTTGTAGGAAATACACAACTCATGCTTCCTCATCCACCCTCACAGGGTGCTTTCTGGGACCGTGGCCCACAGAGCCAACGCTCCATGGTGTTGGAGCTTCTCCCTTGAGGCTCTTAAGGGTCAGTGGGGGCAGAAGGCCCCTGGTTGGTTTTGCCTGGGACTGTTAGAAAAGCAACCTCCCAATCCAGCTACCAAAGAATGGTGACCATGATGGATGGAATTTGGGAAGGGAGAATGAAATCTCTTGCTGTCTATCTCTTTCTTAGGTAAGGAGACTGAGGCAGACAGGAGGTTTCTAACTAGTTCTCAGCGTGAATCAAGTCTTTAAGTCTTCACTCTCCTGTCTCAAGCTTTGATTTCTGGGCCTATGAGTGCGGAGGAGAGCTCTAACCAGGCTTGGATTCTCCTTGTTACGTTAGGCTGCTTTGTTTCCCCTGTCTGGGCTGTGCATAGACCTCTGAGAACCACCCAGGGGGCCTCACCTCCGCGGTGGAATCAGTCTCCGAGGTGAGGTTGAGAATCAGAATCTTTACAAAGCTTTCCAGGGATTTCTAACATGCGGTGATCAAAGGAGCCACTTCTTGATTACAAAATTGGGCAACAAGTGAAGACAGTAGGTTAACCATAAGCCACAAATTTCTGTGATTTTCAATTTCTTCCTTCTCTCTCCCTCCCCCTTTCCTTCTTTGTCTCCTTCCTTCTTTTATTTGCTCAAAATAATATCTGACACTTGTGATACAGGTGCGGAGATTACAGCTGTGAGCAAGACAGGTGAAGCTGCTGCCTCACTGAGCTTTCAGTAGGGAGGGAGAGGAAAAAGGAATGAATCCCACTGCCACACCATAAACATGTCAGTAAGAACTGTGACGGTGCAGAAGTCCTGGTTGCTGGCGGGAGATCTGACTAAAGCAGGAGGTGGAGGGAGAGCTTCCCAGAGGAGATGCTGCTGAGCTGAGGTCTGGGGCATGAGTTGATGTCAACTACGTGTCTCAGGGCTCTGCTGCACCGTGGCTTCCACTCTGTGCCCGGCACCTCTGGGCGAGATCATTTCCAATGGTATGTTTCTAATGAATGAGAAGCCAGACTGAAAAAAACATTGTGTCATTTATCATTTCTTTATTTCTTTTGGTTATAATGCTAGCTGTTAGAATGGGATTAGCAGATATGAGGGCAGTTTTGGGAAAAATAATGGCTGTAGTGATTCTTAATTTTTGGTCAGAGAGGCTAATTTGGATGTGAGAGTTTTTTGAGGGGGTGGATTTCTCATCCCACTTTGGTAGAGCAAAGATGGAGGGATCCATGGTGACTTCCAATCTCATATGTTCTTTCTTTTGTTTGGACTGTTGGTGGACAGTTTTTTTCTTTAATCTATTTATAGAGACACTTTGTATCCATACATCAGAATAGCAAGCAAATCTAATTCTGACACAAAGAGTAGCAGGAGCTGTCACTAAAAAGACCTTTAGCTACTGCATAATTCTCCTTCTCCACCATAGATATGCAGTGTTTGTATCAGAAGCAAATGGAGAGTTTAGTTTACTTTATTCAGCATCTCATCAGAGCAGATTAACTTTACATGACACATGAACGCCATGAGACTGTGGTCTTGGTGACAGGCAATATTTTGAGTATTTTTTTCAAGACCCTACCAGAAGATCAGATGAAGGGCAAATAGCGGAAGAACATTCCATGTGGTAAGGACAGAATATCCAAAGGCACTGGGTGGGGAGAAGTGTGGCAAGTTTAAGGAACAGAAAGGCAGCCAGAGTGGCTAGAGCTCAGGAAGAAAAGGTAAGATTGAGTCTGAGTTTGGAGAGGGGGGCAGATGATGGGCTACCATTCTTTGGTAGCTGGATTGGGAGGTTGCTTTTCTGACAGCCCCAGGCAAAACCAACCAGGGGCCTTCTGCCCCCACTGACCCTGAAGAGCCTCAAGGGAGAGGTTCCCACACCATGGATCATTGGCTCTGTGGGCCAGTCCCAGAAAGCACCCTGTGAGGGTGGATGAGGAAGCATGAGTTGTATATTTCCTACAAATATACACTCCTCAGACACTTTGGGTACCTTACTGTATTTCGTCCTCTTTAAGATAAGAACCCTTATCCTTCCATTTTACAGATTTAGGGAACTGAGGCTCAAAGATATTTTGACTTGCTCTGAGGTACCCCACCCAGGAATAGGAGATGGATAGGCTGGACCATGCTGATGTGGATGACCACACTAAGGGGTTTGGTCTCCTGTAGAATGGAGAGAGTGCGTGATCAGATCTTGTCACTGTACAAAGCTCACCCAGAGGGAGGACACTGGGGAAGGTGCTCAGCTCATTTACAGCCACCAGACACTCTGTGTGAAGCCTGCTGGCCACCCTTCCCCACTCTTTCCCTCCTTCTCAGGGTTCCCCCTTTTCTCTGTTGCATCTTTAATCACTCCTTTCTTTTTTCCTGGGTCTATACACATTACCAAAACACTTAGGGAACCAAAAAGACTGGCTGAATATATTCTGGGAGGTCTACTCTGGGCATTATTATGCAGGTATTAAGAAGACAAAGAATGACATCAGGAGACTTGGAGAGATTTTGGTGAGGCACGCTTGAGTGTGAAAAAGCAAAAGGCAGAAACAAATGTATAATATGGCTCCATATTTATAAAACAATGCACTCCCAGGTCCACACATATGTATGTCTGCACAGGAACACCCCCCCACACACACACACACATACATGACTGACAGTCACAATATTGAACAAACACAACCCTTCAGAGTCCTGGGTGAGGAGCTGAGCTGGAGGGAGGTGAGGGGCTTGAGGAGCTATTCACTCACTGGCGTGGACAAGTTGCAGTATTTTCATGATCAGCACGGCCCTTTACGTGGTGTCAGTAAAATATCAACTTTATGCCATGTCTGGGTAGGATTTTATGAATATGGAGAAAAATAGGCAAAGAGAATGTGGTGGATCATTACCAGCTTGTGTGGTGCTGGAGGTATGACATGGGGGAAGGAAAGACTGTAAATAGCATAAATGAAAGCATCCCTGTGATCACTCTTGGGCACTTAATAAAGATCTATGCAAAGAGAAAGTAAAGATGAAGACTTAAATAACATTCTTAGGCCCTGTCCCCTCCTCCCCTGCTGTCCTATCTTGCTTGGGCCTCGAAAAAAGGCCGTTCCCACTGCCCCCTCCTCTCTCCTGCCCCTCGCCCCCAACTAATACTTCTGTGCCTCTCTGCTGCAGAAACTGCAATTGCTAAATCACACATTCCCTCTCCTCCGAATCCAGTAGGTGCTTTGACCTCCCTGCCCTGGGTGACGCTGCTAATTCTCTTGAGCCTAGTCATCCTCCCAGTGTTCTCTGGAGCTGCTATGCAGTCCCCTCAAAGGCTTTCCTGGCTGCTTCCAGGTCCTCATGGGCATGAAGACTGGGTTAGGATGGCATGGTGTCCCCGGATCCCGGGCCAGGATGTGTCCTTGGCTGCCCGTGTTCACCTGCTTGCTCCCCCAGTGCCTTGCTGGGTCTCCTTCTACCACTGGTTTCAGCAGGTGGCCTTTTGCAGCACTTGGACCATCGGCTTTGTGTGTTTTTATCTTGTAACATCCAGGCTCTAATTTCCGCTGGAACCTTCATTGGCCCCACAGGTCTTCAGCTAAGGAAAGTTCTGTAAACTCCCGTTCCTTGGGGGGTTTCCTCCTATCTGAGGTTGCACAGATACTGTTACCTTCAACTCACCCACAATCAAGTCCTCTACCCCACAGTGTAGTTTTCCTCCACTCTGGGCCGCACTGTCTGAGGGCTGGCAGCCTCTATCCCTCCTCCCAGAGCTGGACGGGCTGCCATTGTGTGTCCTCCCCTCTATCAGTGGGCTGCTGGGCTCTGCATTCTAATCCTGTACCCTCTGCCCAGGTACCGCACCAGCCTGCTTCCTAGTTCCCCTGACTCGAGGGTTATCTTTTTCCAAAGCACTTTCCTCATTGCAGTGATAAAGAACTTTTCAAAACAAAACTATGAATGTGTCTCTCCTCTCTCTATGCCCCTCACTGGCTCTGCACTGCCCTTCTCTAGACATCCTTTCATTATCTTGTCATGCCTACCTGTCTGGTGTCACCTCCTGTCCTGTTGTGAACATGACACCATGGTTGTATAAACCACTAGTGGTTCTCATGGTCACTCCTTCTCTCTGCCACATCTCTGCTAACATTGTCCTCTATCTCAGCTTGTCCTCTAAGTCACCTACCCATTCTCCAAGACTCCCTTAGAGTGTTTCCTCCTCCAAGAAGCCCTCCCGGGCTCCCACTCCCCTTGCCTTATATACCTTTACTGGTCTTTTCCTCTCAGCCACCCCAGTGCATTTATAATACTTCAACTGATTCTATTTAACCTTCACCTGCTTCTCAGGACAGAGGTGAGTGGGTGAGTTTGGGCTCAGAATCAGATGGGTACTCTTGCAAATCACAGCATTGTGGACTCTAGTTCCAGGAAAAACCTAGAGGAAGACAGCCCAGAAATGTAGAATGTGTGTTGCATCTGAGCAAGGAGCCCCAGCCCCACCACTGATTTGCTGTGTGGCCTCAGGCTAATTACTTAACTTCTCCGGCCCATTTGTACAGTGTGGGAGGTGATAGCACACTCTCTGAGATCCCTCCCACGAGTTTCTGGCTTTACACTTTAGGGAGGCAGCGGAAGCTTAGCATGGTGGGTAACTGCTTGCCCTGTAGGCACAAGGGATCCTAATCCTATCTGCATGTGGCAGCCCTACTCAGATCCCTTCCACTCCCCCTGCAGCTGTGAGGAGGATGGCTGACTGATAACACCCTCAGGACCCACCTCGACTCTTACAGGAGGTCTTGTTCTTCTCATGGCAGCCCCTAGCTCTGAGTAAGGCGGTGGCTTGAGGGTCTGGCAATTTCCACCCAATCCTGGACTCCTTTGCTGAGCACCCTTCACCCTGTGGTTCCTGCAGTTGGCAGAGACTGTGGGAGGCCTGCAGAGCTGCCCAAGTCTCCACCCACCCTCCGCCTCTGCCTACATCTTACGCAGGTCTGTCCTCCAGCTCCGTATGAGTCCCGTGGGCCTGTGGGTGTAAGTTTAGTACCGTCCCTGACATAGGAAACACACAGTGTGCGTGGTTAACTATTCTATTAACATGGCAACTTAAATGTACCTCAAGGAACGAGAGGAGCACATGTTGAAAACCCTTGCTAAGCCACCTCTCCCCTGGGGATTTCCAACCCAGCACTTACTGCCTGGCCTGAAGTCTTCCTCCGGATCTGATGTTCAGAGCTCTGATCTTCCCAGGCCAGAGCCCTGTGGAGTCTGGAGGCCTGGAGCAGAGCCACGAGGAAGGTGGTGGCAATTCAGACAGGCTGATCATCGAGGCCTGTCCTCGGACAGATGGTTTCAATTCTGCCCTGGAAGTGCGGCCGCGCTACATTGCTGATCCATCTCCCTGGCTGTCAAACATTTCACAGGCGCCTGCCCAGCCTGGAGACAGTTTATAAACTGTGTTTCTGCCTCGCGGTCCTGCTGCCCTGTCGCTCTGGGATTTGGAGTCTGGTTGCATTTTGAGTTGTACCTACTTGAGGGCCCTGCAGAGCGTCTGTCTGTTTCAGCAGGGCAAAGACAGCAAGTGAGGAGGGAGGGAATAAAAGAGAACTTTGAACTTGAAAAAAGGGGTGTCAGAGAAACAAATCTGTGATTTTCAGTGCTAGAGTTTGCTGTGTGACATTGGCCTTCCCTTGGAATATGAATATTCCAGAAATAAAGGCAGATTAGGTCATGGTTCTTAGAGTCTGGGGGTGTTAAGGTTAATTGGAGAACCCGATGAAGGCTGTGGCCCCTATGCTGGGAGAAACACGCACGGATCCAAACTCCTTCCTGCTGTAGGATCCCAGTCCAGCTGCCCTGGTGCTCGGAAGGTCCCACCTGCACCTGCCTCCCTTGTGTCTTGTCAGATGCCAGCGTCAGCTCAACTGTTGGCCCAGTAAAGCTGCTTTGACCTCTATACTTCTTCTCTTGCACAGTATTCTCTTTTTTCTTTTAGAGCATTTACTGCCATTTCTGTATTAAATATGAGTTAGGACAATTAAGTTCATGAACTCATTCTAAAAGAAGTGCTACATACCTCATTGCTGAATATCACCTTCAAAGTACTCCCTTTGGGAAACTATACACTGGCACCAGCGCCGAGTCCACCCTTCAATGCAACTTTGAAGTTCTTTTTCTGGAATGGCCATCAAAGCTATCAACATAAAAAAATGTGACAATTAAGTTTGTGAACTCATGCTAGAAAAGGTGCCATATACTTCCATGCTGAATAATCACTGTGGTCACCAGATGGCCGAGGGGAGGACTTCAAAGGTGACTGTGGTGACAGTGGGCTGTGAGATACACAGCTTGTTTTCCAGGATGAGTTCTCTACCTTAATTGTCTGACCTCGTATATTCACTTGGTTGTTTGCTTATTATCTGTTCCACTTGTGGTCTGTTTTTCCGCTAACTTGCACACTCACTTGAGTAGGCGCTGTGTCTGTTTCCTTCAGCAATACTGGATCTAGCATAAAGAAGAAACCCTTGATTAGCTGGCTGGATGGGTGGATGAGTGATCAAATAGCTGTTTCTGTATATGTTTGTGGGCAAGAATATGAGAAAGAATTCACTGGCCTGGAGCAGTAGCAAAGGCCCCTCCTCCAGCCTCACAATCTAGTGTGGCCTTTGAGGCCACTCATGCTGGTTCCCTGGTCTGGAATCTGGGCCCCCCTAACTTTTCTGGCACTTACTCCTTCCTGTGCCTCCCCTGTCTAACATGGCCTGACACAGACCTGGGCACTTGCAGCCTGGTAAAGGACTTGCTTCTTTTATTTCATAAGACCCTCCAGGAATCTGTTCAAACATTGAGGGTAGAGCTTTAATAAGACTGAGATTGTATTTCTCTCCAGCCTGGGGTGATGGGGGGAATTAAAGTCAGATTTAATTTGATTTTAGACAAAGTGCTGTGATATTTATTGCACACCTGAATTGCTAGAGAAAAACTTCTGACCATCATGTGAGGCTCACAGGGACACCACAAGGAAGTTGTACAGGCTGCATCTGGCACAAGGCACCCAGTGGAGGGGTGTCCTGCTTTCACTCACAGTGAGGGTGAACTTTTCACTGGTTCACATAATATCAGCATTTGTCCCTCCACCAAGTCCGGTGCCTTTAGGGTTACCAAATTTTCTTTAATTCAGAAAATTCTGTATGTTCTGGCACCAGTGTAGGGTGGGGAAAAAAATTGGAGGGACAGATGATGAATGTGCCCAAGGAGCTGTGCTGTGGTCCAGGAGTGAGATGGGGTGTGGCCTAGACCAGAGCAGTGCCAAGGGGAATGGCCGGGACTGCAACTGGATGGGCCTAGTCCTAGAAATATTAAAGGGTGGGGACAGTGAGATTTTTGCCTTGCTCCTCATAGGTCCTTTAGTAGTGTGGCTTCAAAACCACTAATATACTTCCATGTTTTAGTTTTCTCAACAAAGCAGATGTACAAGACTGTAATCAAATCTGCTAGAATGCACCCCCTACCCAAGGAGAGGACACACCATTTATTTGTTCATTTATTCATTAATTCCTTTAAAAAATACTTAGTGAGCTCCTATATGCCAACTTCTGTCTTACTAGCTGGAGATATAATTGTGAACACATTAGATTAAATGCCTGCTCTTGGGGCGCTTAGATTCCAGTGGAGGGAAATAAGCAGTGGACATAAAACATAAGATTGGATAATGTAATTAAAGTGAAAAGTGCCATGGGAACAAGAGTTGGGTGAAGAGACTTATAGTATGGCAGAGAAGGGACAGTGGAAATTTAAGTGGAGTGATTACAATGAGTTTCACTGAGATGATGCTTATGCAAAACCCTGGAGGGGATGAGAAGGAGTCATGGAGGCATCTCGAGGTGAGTTGCGTCCAGGCAGAGGCAGTGTGCCGTGCCAGTGCCCTGAGGCAGGAAAATATCTAGGACACATAATTTTCATGGCACTTACTTCATTTATTTCCTGTTTCATTGATGCTTCTCAAAGTGGGTTATCTGTACTCTGGGGCCCACCTCCACGTGTTAGAAGAACAAGGGATGTTTCAGAATCAGCAAGGCTCACTTTGTTGGAGTCTCAATTTGATAACACATTTTTTTAATATTAAGAAGTTGAATGCAGAGGTTATTTAAATTTTTACATGAAAATATGAAGCTTGCAGGAAATAAGTTCTTGTTTATAGATGACTTCCAATGTCTTTCAGAACTCTTCATGTTTTGGGCATGGATAGTTGTGCTCTGTCATGTTAGGCACTTGAGTGGGTGTCTTAATCCATTTGTGTTGTTATGAAGGAACACCTGAGACTAGGCAACTTATAAGGAAAAGTGACTTCTTTGGGTCTTGGTTCTTGGCTGTACAGGAAGCATGGCACCAGCAGCTGCTTGATGTCTAGTGAAGTCCTCAGGCTGCTTCCACTCATGGGGGAGGCTGAAAGGGAGCTGGCTTATGCAGAGACCACATGGTAAGAGAGGAAGCTGGGGAAGGAGGAGGGCAGTGTCAAACTCCTTCAACAACCAGCTCACCCGGAAACTAGTAGAGTGAGTGCTCAACGCATTACCAGGAGGACATACCAAGCCATTTGTGAGGGATCTGTCTCCCTATAAACCAAACACCTTCCATTAGGCCCCACCTCCAACACTGAGGATCCAATTTCAACATGAGATAGAAATCAAATAAATCAAACTATATCAGTAGGAAAGAAAGAAATGCTGGGGTTCACAAAGGCCTCTCCCTTACTAGGCTACAAGCAGAGATTTGTCTGTTTCACCTTGCCTGGTACATAGAGCATCCCCAACAGAGGGAAGTCTTTCTTCTGTCTCCTTCCTTCCACATGGTCTGCCCCCCAACCATTCGGAGGCCGAGGATTAGCACTGTCACTGTAAGGGTACCACGGACTCACATTCTTGCAGGTGACAGGCAGGCAAGAAAACTGAGTGGCATGGGCTAGGGTGTGAAACAGCAGGGCATGGTGAGGAGTGTGGCAAACTGGTCTGTGTAGAGGAAGCAGCTGCTCCTTATCTTCATGAAGACATCTGGGACAACATTTGCCGGTTCTTTTAAGAAAAGTTAAACATCTGGATTTTCATGTAAAATTTTCTATCATTATATAAAAACTAGATTAAAAATGTCTACAAGCAAAATTTGGGGAAATTAGACTTTGCGATATATCCCCAGAGATTCAACAGTGGGAACATCCCTCCAGGGGCCCCGATTGAGTAGCTGAGCTCTGAGCAAAGCCCACCAACTTGTGGTCAGTTGAGTCCTCAGGATGGAGCAGATAAGACTCCTTTGTGTGCTTGGCTGTCTTCAAGAAGTGAGGCCCGTGGAGCGGAGGAGGCAGGAGAGCTTCTAGCTAAAAAAAAAATCCTAATTTCCTATTTGAGAATCGAATCTGGAATACATTTTAGAATTATGTCTACTCCCTATCTGTACTTGTAGCGATTAAAAATTTTTATTGTGAAAAGGGGAGGTTTTTTGCTCACTAAAAGATATTTTAGGAGGTTTGAGATTCAGGTTTGGCTAATTCCAGGTGTTCAAAAATGTCCTCAGGGCCAGGCACAGTGGCTCATACCTGTAATCCTAGCACTATGGATGGTCATGGCAGGAGGATCACTGGAGCTCAGGAGTTTGAGACCAGCCTGAGCAAGAGTGAGACCTTGTCTTTACTAAAAATAGAAAAATTATCTGACTGTTGTGGCAGGCACCTGTAGTCTACTCAGCTACTCAGAAGACTGATGCAGGAGGATTGCTTGAGCCCAGCAGTTTGAGGTTGCTGTGAGCCAGGCGGATGACACAGTACTCTAGCTTGGGCAACAGAGTGAGACTCTGTCTCAAAAAAAATGTCCTCAGAAATATGCCTCTAAATATGTCTCTGCTTTGCTGTGTGTTGACTGGTGTTGGGAAGACTCTTGCACCTAGTTGGCTGCCATGGTCTGTTTATGTCCTACCAGCTTAGGAGCCTTTGTGGACACCTTGCATGTTTTCTTATAGCTCTAGCAAAAGTCCCTGGTGTGACTTTCTTGGGGCTGGCTTGAGTTACATGCTTACTTTTAGAGGCTGGCCATGGGTCAGTCTCTCCAGAAATTCAGCTGAGAAGGGGAGGGACCTTTAAAGCAGTGATTTTCAACCAGTGTTTTGCGGCACACTGGTGTGTGTGAGAGGATCTTAGGTGTGCTGTGACAATTTTTAAAGATTATTAATTAAAGTATTTTTGAAAGAAGTTCAAAGCACAGTAAATATATTCTTTCTTTCTTTTTTTTTTAATCAACATAATTTAAGTGTGGTATGGAAGTTTAACTGTAGGTTCAAGCATGCAGTAAAGTAAAGAAGGTTGAAAAACACTGCCTTAAAGGAAAATCAGGATGGTGTTGCCAGAAGTGAAGGGACAGATGTTGGGCAGGCCAAGACTACCGGGTTCTCATCAGACTCCTCAGATGTGGGGTGAGAATTCTCAGCTTTCCAGCTAGCACCTGACACTTTCCTCCTCCTGCTTCCCATCTCCTCCTGCTGTCCATCCCTGTGGCTCTGGGGAGGAGATGCTGCTGCTCCCATCTCAGCAGGGGTAATGCATGCCAGAGTCCAGCAGAGCCTTGGCACTTGCACTTCCTTCTAAATGGCACGCTGGAATCCCCTGGTGCAGCAGCACCAGCCTCCAGCCCCCAGGGTCCACTTCCACTTCCCGGCAGCCACTCTGCATCCCCCTTTCTGCAAGAGACGAGCTGTCTCATGTGAGTTGGCCCTCACCTGATAGGAGCTTGCTAAGTTTTTATTCTTACCACGTCTTCTTCAGATCCATAATTCCTCAACTGCCTGGTGAAGCTCTGAGAAAGGCTGTCATTCAGATACCTTCCAGGGTCCATGGTAAGGGTGACTCTTGCCCTGTCCTTGATGCAGTAGACTCTGCCCTGTGCTTGCAGGCCTGAGAGTTGTGGGGTTTGCACATAAGGGCAAGCATCCTTAGAAGCCAGGGTGCTGTCTGGACTACAGAGCAGGAGGACAGAGGTTACTGCCTGAATTTTAGGTAAGTAGTGATATTTTAAAATTATAGGTTAATATGAGGGAACATTTAGGTTACATTATTTGTGTTTGTAAGGTAAAGTCAAAACTCTGAGTTGTAGTTGATTCCTTCACCCAGGAAGTGTGCCACACGTCCCTCCATTGTACCCAACAGGTGAAAACTAATTGAGCTCCTTCCCCCTCCAATGTTGCCTATGCTCTAAAAATTATTCACCATTTGACTAAAATTCAAATTTAACTGGGAGTCTTATATTTTTATTTGCTAAATCTGACAATCCTACAAAAGACCCAAATTGAGCATCTGGAGATTAAATTTAAAGTGACTGTAATAAAAAAATTATATACACATAAATTAAGACCAGATTAGAACTAGCCAAAGAAAGACAAATGAACTTGACGGAGTAGCAATAGAAACTATCCAAAATGAAATACAGAGGGGAAAAAAGATAAGAAGTAAAATAAATGGAGAATAGTAGCCTAATGTGTGGTTAATTAATTGGTGTGCCTTTAGGACAGAAAAAGTGGGATAAAAATATATTTGCAGAAATAATGGCCAGCAATTTCCCAAACCTAATGAAAACTATAAACCCACAGAGTGAGAGAAGATACATATTACCCATATCAACAATAAAGAATTAGATGGATAGCATCACAATATATTCTACAGCTATTAAAAGGATAGTAAGGAAATATGAACAATATTTCTAATACATTTGACAACTTAGATGAAGTAGAAAAAGTTCTGTGATACTTTTCCAAAACCACAAAACTTAAGAAAAAACCCTAAGTCACAAGAACAATTCTATGCCTCTTAGAGACTGAGTATGTCAATTACATACCAATAAAAATATTAAATAACACACACACAAAATATACAGCAGGTTTGATCATGAGATTCCTAAGGACTTGTATGCAAGTATACTATGCACAAAGATACTCACTTCAACATTGTTTGCGATGTCTAAATATTGGAAACTACTTAAATGTCGCAATGTAAATAAATACCTGTTAATAGAAAACCTGTTACAATAACAAACAGTATATCGATATAATGGATTATGGTGCTTCTGTTTAAAAGTGTTTTATGTACTGAAGAAGGGTGCTTTCTAAAATATATGATTAAGGGAAACAATAATGGTGAATAAGAGTATATATAATCTATTCTCTCTTTATATACACACAGACATACATTATATTATATATATAAAATATATATTAAACAAAGAAAATGGGAATATTTATTGAATATTTGTATAGATACAGAAAACTTCTAAAAGAATATCTAAGAACTTAGCTATTGTAGTTCTTTCTGGAGAAAGGAACTAGGTAACTTGGGGTTCAGGTTAGAAAAGAAACAAAATTTTTTCTACACTGCAGTGCTGGTAGATTTACTTTGTGCAAATATTATCAATTCCTTTTAAAGTATCAAAAGCAAACAAACAAACAAAAAACAACCCACAAAGATGTTAAAAACAATGAGTCTCCAAATTTAAATTCCCCTGGGCATGTTCATGCTGTCAGCTTATTTCCACTCAGGCTTTGGCGTAGGTGTTAGATGAGACCAGGCTGTATTGTAATACCAGATAGACTCAGACATGTAATGTCTCAACACATCAGATGTGTATTCCTCACTTATACTACCTTTAATAGTCCTGGCTGAGTGCTCAGCTCAGCCAGGTGGCTTATCTGCACAGGACCGTTCTACCACTCAGACTCCTTCAATCTTCCATCCCTTGGAGTCTTATAACATGTCTCAACATCCAGTAGAAGAGAAAGGAGAAGGGAGGGGGCAGGAATGGTGGGCTTTATGGACCAGGACCATATCACTTGCTCTCATTCCATTGGCTGTAACTTATCACATGACCACATCAACTGCAAGGGAGTCTGGGAATTGTAGGACATTTGGTGTGTAGGAGGAAATAAAATTTGATTTTGTGGCACTGAGGAAATAAGCACTGAGTGGAGAGATTATACCATCCTACAGGAATGAAGCCTAGTGAGCAGGTTCAGGTACTGTCAGGATTCCTCATAATGTTTCCCAGCATCTGCTTGCTGTGCCCACTTTTCGGACCTCTCAGTGGAGAGATTATAAATGGAGGTAGTGTCATGACACAGAAAACATGAGGCTGGAAGGCAGGAGATATGGGTTTTACTCTCTGTTGTGATTTCCTGAGTCTCGTTTCTTTGCCTGTAAAATCAGGTAATGACATTTCTGTGTCTAGAAAGTTTTGAGCTGTATCTTAATAGTTTGGTCTTTGGAAAAGGCAATGCTTCCCCTCTGGTAGGTGGAGAGAGGAGAAACCTAGGAAGAGAGAAAGAAGTTAGTAGGAAGAGGAATGGAGGAAGGAGTCTTATAGTCTGGGGTACTTACACATGGCAGACTCAACTAGTTACTTTATATGCTTTAGTACATTTAATTTTCATGCCAATATTGTATAATGACATATTACAACTCCATTTTACAGATGAACAAACTGAGTCAAGAGTGGTGAACTAACATGACCCTGCGTCACACATCAAGTATATGACAGAGCAGGAATTAGAATACAAATATTTATGGCTCCAAAGCCTATGCTTTTAGCCAGTGAAATGCAGCCCTAGGGCTTTCTAGTAAATCTACTTTCTTTTCCAGAGCTTTGGATCATAATCCCCTCTGCTCATAAACACAGGGGCCAAGAGAAGTAGATTTAATATTTTGGAGGAAATAGGTTTATGACCTAAATATATTTCCTCCTGTTAAATGTTACAGCTTCTTTGAGGTTCACATTTGGCTTAACATTGCTTTATGGTGAAGTTGGAGTTTCTGCAGTGGGTTTTGCTGCCAAAGTCCTCTAGAGGCAATGATACCCACTTGTGAACTCTCCTGCCATAATCCTCCCTAAATCTTGTTAGGTCTATATCTAGATTAATTAAGGATTGCATGCAACAGAAAATCCAATCTTCTCTGACCACACCAAAAAGGAAGGAAAGAGAGAGCGAGGGATATTTTTTCTCAAGTAACAAGAAATCTGGAGTGAGTCATTCTAGTATTTATTCAGCAGCGCTATGATACTATCAATATATTGGGCATTATGCTTATTACCTCATGGCCCCAAGATGGCTGCTTCCTATCCTGGCATGGCACCCAGGTTCCAGGCAGGACAATGGGCAAAGCACAAAGGGAAATATAAAAATTGACACCAGCCAAGTCTCTTTCCTTTCCAAAAGCTCAGAAATGTCACCTAGGATCTTTTTCTTATTTTTATTGGCCATGACTGAATTATTATACCTAATCGTCCACATGTGCAAGGAAGATTGGGAAATATTTTTAAACACACACCTTACCAACCAGGACAAAACTGGGATTCTATTAGTAATAAAGAGTGTGTGCTGGAGCAGGCAACTACAGATGTCTGCCACAATCTTCTTATCTTTCGGACGTGTCCATTTCCCTTTATCTGCACTGACATTCCGGGCCATTATTATTCGCTCCTGGTCTCTGAAACAGTCCCTCTATTTGGGATTTGCACGTTGCCTCTTGACCCCCTCCCCCTTTCCCCTGACCTCCCATAATCTATTTTCTACACTGTGGCTGGAGAGATCTTTATGGAACATAAATCTGGCCATGTCACTCCCCTGCAGGATAATGTATTGAGTTAGTACTATGTGTTTTATTTTTTGCTACTATTAAAGAAAAAAATGAAAGCATGAGAATTATCTGCCTTCCTTCTTCTCAAATTGATGTGCTAGCAGCATCCTAACTGGATTTCAGCAACCTGGGGCTTCTTTTGCCCAAGGACAGAGGAGCTGCAGGGATACTTACTGATTAGAAACCGAAGCCGTCTGAGTTGGGAGAGTGTTCCTCAGAGTGAGGACAGGTTTGGAGGTTCTGATGTAGCAGATCTGATTCCTTGCAGTGACCTTGGGGAGTGTCAGAATTGGGGAAACGGTGACATGGTGCATCTAGGGGAACTGGGCTCAGATACCAGGGCACCAGCCTTGCCAAAGGACTAATGCCCCCAAAACGGAGGGAGGTATCATTGATATATAGCTTCAAGGGTCCCCAGGGAATTGCAAAAGTAACACATAACCCCAGGGAATTGCAAAAGTAACATGTATCAGGCAAGGCCAGCCTTGGGGGGCACACGGCCTGTGCAGCCACACAGGGTCTCACCCCAGGAAGAGCCCTGTGCTTAGTTTAATGCTCTGCTGCCACCATCTTAGAGTTCTTATAATAATCTTTGAACAAGCGGCCTGATATTTTCATTTTGCATAAATTGTGTAGCTGGTCTTGATGTCAGGTGATAAGTGTGACCCAGAAGCCTGCTAGGACCTTTGTAAGAGCCGGGGGGTGGTGGTAAGGGCAAAGAAGCCCCAACAGTAACATAGATGGGGCTTCCCACCAGGCCAGTTGGTCAGAGTCTGATTTAATTGGATGGTAGGGACAAAGGCGGAAATGTGCTTGAGTGTTGTGAGGTGACATTCACACTTGTCACACCTTCAGGGGTTCCTCATAATTAACTCAGCCACCAAGGCATTTGGACCTGCCACCTTCTCCAGTGCCAGCCTCTCTCTCCCCTCTTGGTTCTTTGTCCCCAGCTATACTGATGTCCATTGCTTCTTGAGACCTCTCTCTCTCTCTTTAGGTCTTCTAATGTTCCATTTCCTCTTGGAGTAATCATCCCCCCTGCACCTAGTTCATTGTGGAAATTTTCCTTATCCAGAGGGACTTCATTTAGATGACACTTCTATGATCACTCCACTCCCCAAATCTCAATTATGCTCCCTCAGCACCCAGCATAATCACAAAGAGTTCAGAATCTCAGCACGTCGTCTTCCTAGCTGTGTGACTTTAGACTGGTTATTTCACCTCTCTGTGCCTCAGCACTCTCATCTGCAAAAAGGGTATAACGGTCATTTATCTCTGGCTTTCTGTGATGATTAAATGAGTTAATATATATAAAACTCTCAGTATTGTGGTTGGCACAGAGGCAAAACTTGGAAATCATTCACTGTTTCTGTTTCTGTTAGGTCTTGTTCTTCTCCTCACTTCTAGAATTCAACACAGTGCTTGAGGCTTAGTTAATGATCAATGAATATTTACTGGGTTGAGTTGTGTGGCTGATGGTACATGCAAGCAGAAAAAAGGTGACCCAGAATCCACATTCATCACTTAGCGGAGGGCTAGTTCCCTCCCAGGCCCATAGTTGCAGGTGGGCTGAGACAAACTCCTGGCTTTCCAAGGAAACTGTGGTCTGTCTCCAGCCTTCAAGGTGTCTTGAGCTTGTTCAAGCTGACTTCATGACTCAGTTTCCTGTCTTGCTTCTTATAAACAAAAACTACCAACTTTTCTGCCAACTTTCTTCTTTCTCTAATTAATATTCCCACTGTGCCAAAAATGAAGGAGTCCCACCTTTACCTGTGCTGACTTGGAATGCATATTTCTGGTCCTGGGGCCCACCTTGCCTTGTCCTTTTAAGCTAGCCCAAGATATCCATGTTCTATGGTTTGTGTGTCTCCCCAAGTTCACGTGTCATAAATTTAATCCCCTGCTTCAATAGTGTTGAGAGGTGGAAACTTCGAGAGGTGATTAGGCCATGAAGGTTCTGGCCTCATAAATAGATTACTGTAATTATCACAGAGTGGATTTGTTATAACAGTGAGCTCTACACCCCCCCTTTGCTCTTCTACCTCCCACCATGGATGACGCAGCATGAGGCCCTCGCCAGATGCAGGCCCCTCAGTCTTAAACTCCCAACCTCCAGAAGTACAAGAAATAAATCTCTGATCTGTATGAATCACCCAGTCTCAGGTATGTTGTTACAGCAGCACAAATGGCGTAAGATTCCACATATGCCCAAGAAGCTCTTGGTGCCCTCCATGCTTTGAGGAGCATGTGTCACCAACTTTGAGCCAGTATCTCAGGTCTTGCTGCTGCTCTCTAGTCTTCTCTGTGCTGTTTTTTGAGGGAAACATTTGGACTGCAGAAGAAATAGAGCAGAGAACAGTCCAGCCAATGCACACACTTGATCCCACAATGGCTGTCCTGCGCATTATGCTGTATTGCTACTCTGGTCCTTAAATCCCCAAAGAATAAGGTAGGTATAGGTGGAAGTCCTCTGTAGATACATGGGCAATTCCTCCAGTGGGTGACCTAAGTATCCACGTACTATTATTTTCAAAATCTAATCAAAATTACCTTCCACTAGACTTAGCCAATGAATTCCAGGTCCTCTTGGCTCATGGGTAGGGCAAGTGTCCCCAGCCTAAGCCCATCACAGTAAGCACCGCTAGAGTCTACACAAAATCTTTGCAGACACAAGTTGACATGTTATAACTTGGATGAGAAACTTTGTGTGAGTATGGTCCTCCCAGAGGAAGAAATACTGAGAGATAAAACAAAAGCGAATTTGTCCTAGGGAAAAAATATGTACCCCCTTTCCCCACAAGAAACCCAGGAGGGTAGAGCAAGTGTATCCTTAGCCAGATTTGGTGGTAAAGGCTCATGATATCTCACGCTCTCTGACTGGGTCTGGTGAAAGTTTCAAATGAATTACTGAGGCCAAGGGAATAATATGTTGACTGGCTTCTCAAAGCCAGCCCTATCTGTGAACATTTGGGGGTATATAAATCAATAAATCATCTTTTTTGCTGGAACTGGTTTGCATTGGGTTTTCTATTATTTGCAGGTTCCAGGTTGCATCACCTGGAATCCAGGACTCAGGAGATTAGATTTTTCCATAGCACCCCATAAAAATGTCCATCTCTTCATTGTTCCCCACTATTTCTGAGCAAGACTGATCTCGCAAGGAGGCTGAAGACAGGCTTAGCATCTTTCTCCCTGAACCCTGCCCAGGGATCCTTGAGGAGGACCCTGGATTCTTCTCCTCTCAGCTCCTAACTGCTTCTTTTAAGAAAATTATTTCCCCTTCATTTTACCATTTAATAGGAAATATTTTAAAAGATTTAAATTGTTTAAGTAGGTTAACTATTTTCAAAAAGAACAGTGAAGTTTTCAAAACTGCTTCTGTCAGTAAATTTAAAATACCATAAATAATTTAGAGCCCAATTTTCCCTCCACAATGAAGAATTAAGAAGCTTCAATCTCTCAAATATTCTCTTTAAAAAAAGCTACAATTTCTTCCGGTCCTTTCTGTGGCCTCAGAACTTGGTAGGATAAGTAACCCACAAGACTCAGGGCTGGATGGATTATCTGCTTTGGCAGCTGAAATTCCTTTCCAGTAAAAAATGTCTCTTTTTAATTGGGGTTGCATTTAGGGTCATTAAAACTCTCCAGTTTTTTCCCCTGTGAGCAGAAGAGATGAGATTATTTTAGGCCATTTTGCAGATGCAAAAACTGAGACTCATTAAGGTTAAAAATTGGATTAAATTCACTTTTAACAATTGGGTTTCTTTTCTCTGAAGGAGTGGGAGTTAGACTTATTCTACAAAGTTGAATCATTCAGGGTAGAGCAGGAAACATAGCTCATTTGGGGGGAAAGGCAGAAACTCAAAGAAGGAATGTTACATAGATGCAGGCAGGATTGAAGGAGTCAGTAAGGGATATTGAAACAATTTATGACTTGTTTCAGAGGGGAAAGCAATGAAGACAACAGCAGAGGGAATCGTTTTACTGTGTCACTGGGAGAGCTGGAGTCAAGAGGGGTGGGACCTCAACCTCTCTGTTCTCCTGCCCTGCAGACTCTGGCAAGTGGCACCCAGACCTCTGTGAGAAGGCAGAAGGCAAAGGAGGCCAAGTGAGGCTGTCCTTGTGGACAGAAAGCACAGTGAGCAGAGAAATGTAGAGAATGAAGCAGGTTGGGTAGATGAGTTGGGAGGGGGGCACAGAGATCATTACCCTTCTATGTGTCACTGTCTTCCAGACTCAATAGAAACGTATTAAGTTGTCACTTGTACAATTTCACTCGTGTCCATATATGCTCACCAAATGACTCTTTCTCACATCATACCTTATATCACCCACAAAAAGTAGTTATTCTGGTTGTGATTTGCCTTTGTTCCATTTTGGAGCCCTCCAATCCTGCAGGACACCAACGTATGACCTTCAGTGATCTGCAGGACAAACCAGGGTGATAGATCCCCATTTTACAGATGAAGAAACTAAAGTTCAAGAGTATAAAGAAATGCCCCAAGGTACATTAAATGGAAGAAGAAGGAGTTGAAGCAGGTGCCCTGATGGATAGCCATAATCAGTAACTCTTTGTGAGGCAGAAAGGGAGGAAAAACAGGAAGGGAAGTAAAAAGAAAGGTGATATTTGCGGCCTATTATATCCACATCTGAGGAGCGCTCAAGTGCATTATGGATTCCCCAGAGCTCCCCATTCTTCGCATAAATAGTTCTACTTTCATCTGCTGTGCATGCGCTGGAATGCTGTGTCAGATCTCTGATAGTTTCTATTGCATTGATCTGTTACCTAAAGTTCTTGGGCATACAGTCTGCTGGTTTTAGTGTCTGCTGACTTTTGCTCATGGTGCTTTGTTTTCTTTCCTTCCTATGATTGTTGTATTGAGAGCTTATCTTCAGTCGGATTTTACCTGTGGGAATACTGTGTGGTCTTTTGGGATGGTGTGTCTTCCCTGATCAGTATTATTTTTATTTCTTCTAGGTTACCAGGGGATATCAGCATCCTGGGGCTGGTTTTTAGGTTAAATGATCTGGTTGGGAGTGCAGGATAAAGTCAAACTCCAAACCTATGTGAAGTACAAGACGTGAACAGTTCCTTATCATTTCCCTGTGCCATTGGGTAGCACCATTATGGTCCATATTTTCTCTGGAATGTAGTATTTTGAACTATTCTGTTTTAGGTATACACATAGGATCCAATTCTTTTCCTTCCTGTGCATAGAGCATCATCTCTCATCCCTCTATAGCAGTGTTTTTCAACCTTTTTTATTTCACAGCACACTTGAACCTATACCTAAATTCCATGGCACACTTAAATTATTGTGATTAAAAAAAAAGAGTAGAAAAATTTAATGACTTTAAATAATTTAATTAATGATTTATTTTATTTTTTATTAAATCATAGCTGCATACATTAGTGCAATTGTGGGGTACAATGTGCTGGCTTCATATACAATCTGAAATATTTTCATCAAACTGTTTAACATAGCCTTCATGGCATTTTCTTAATCACTATATGAGGACATTTGTATTCTGCATTTAGTAAGTTTCACCTGTACCCTTCTAAGATGCACCGTAGGTGTGATCCCACCAATCACCCTTCCTCCACCCATTCTCC
>CAUYRH010166688.1:0-26040 GCA_963574655.1 Perodicticus potto | reverse complement strand
GAGTGAGATGAGACTCTTGTACTCAATAGATATCTGGTCTGACTTTTTGTATCAAGTCAGCCAATCTGTGCCACTTTAGAGGACAATTTAAGCCATTCACATTCATAGAGAGTATTGATAAGCATGGTAGTGTTTTGGTTGTAATGTTTTTCAAGTGTCCAGTAGGTAATTTTAATCCTTTCATCATTATGGATGTTAAGCTTTGTTCAAGGCTTTCTGGGTGAGGTTACTTTGGTGGTAGACCATTAAGCTGATCATTATGGAGGATGGGTCTGAGAATGTCTTATAGAGCTGATTTAGTTATGGCAAATTTCATCAGCATGTGTAAGTTTGTAAAGTATTTGATTTCTCCATCACAAATGAAACTCGGTTTAGGGCAGTGCCTGTGGCTCAGTGGGTAGGACACCGGCCCCATATATCAAGGGTGGTGGGTTCAAACCCAGCCCTGGCAAAACTGCAACAAAAAATATCCAGGTGTTGTGGCAGGCACCTGTAGTCCCAGCTACTTGGGAGGCTGAGCCAAGAGAATTGCCTAAGCCCAGGAATTGGATGTTGCCCTGAGCTGTGTGACACTACAGCACTCTACTGAGGGTGATAAAGTGAGACTCTGTCTCTACAAAAAATAAAAAAAAAAAAAATGAAACTCAGTTTAGCTGAATATAGGATCCTGGGCTGCAAGTTGTTTTGTTTTAGGAGATTGAAGTTTAATTGCCATCCTCTTGTGGCATGAAAAGTTTCAGCTGAATGATCTGTAAACATTCTAATATTCTTCCCCTTGTAAGTTATCATTTTTTATGTCTGGCTGCTTGCATAATTTTTTTCTTCATATTAACTTTGGCAAAGTTAATTATAATGTGTCTAGGAGATACTTTATTGGGATTGAATCATGCTGGGGTTCTGAAACTGTCTGCTATCTGAATTTCTATATCTCTTGCCATGCTTGGGAAATTCTCCTCCATTACATCATGGAGAAGAGCTTCAGTTCCTTTAGGACCATGCTCTTCTTATTCAGGAATTCCTATCAGATAAATGTTTACTCTTTTGGAGTGATCCCACAACTCTCTCAGGGAGTGATCCATTTTGCTTTCCACTTCACTGCCCTTTTGAGCATGTGGGAGCATTCAAAATCTTTGTTGTCAGAGTCAGAGATCCTTTTTTTCTGCCTGCTCCATTCTATTACTGAGGGATTCTACTGTATTTTCCAGTTCTTTGAGGACTGCAATTTGTTTTCTCATTGTGTCTATATCCTTGGAGATTTTGTCTTTGAATCCATTGATTTCTGAGGACAAATTTTGAGCTACTCCTTGAATTTCTAATTCCACCTTTACTTCCATTCTATTAATCATATTTGCCATCTATATTCTGAATTGTATTTCTGACATTTCAGCCATTTGTTTATGAATGGCATCGTCTGTTGTAGCTAGTTTGTTTTTCCTTGGGGTAGCTGATCTACTCTGATTACTTATGTTACCAGAGTTTTTCCACTGGTTCTTCCCCATGATTATTTTTCACAGTTTGGCTAGAGAAGCTGGTAAGGTAAAGTTGGACTGAGGGCTCCAGGAGCTGTAGTTAACCAGCCCTTTATCAAATAGCTGGGACTTGTGACCACAGCTTTTCCCTTGCAGCTTTACAAAGGTCTTTCAGTCCTGCTGCCTGAGACTCTGGAGACCTGATTGGTGTGATGGGGCTAGGTGGCTCTGCCTTGTATTCAGCCAGACTCTATCCAATCCTAGTGAGTCAGTAGCTTTGGGCTAAAATCTCAGGTGGGGAGATATACAAGCAACTAAGACATCCCACCTCCCATGGACAACAACTGAAAGAGGAGTATCTGTCCCTATCACTATAACACAGCAAGGGCTCAACTTTGGAAGGTCCCCAGGTGGTTGGCCTTGGTCAAGACTTCTAAACCAATTGTCCTGGGCAGCATAATTGCTGTTCAAGTGGGAAAGTTCTAAAGGACACCAGCAAGCAGACAGTAGGAGTCCACTGGCAGCTCAAGTGTGACTCACTCCACTGCTCTGTGGAGTCAGAAAGCACCCCCAGGAAAAGAGTTAGTCTAGGGGGTTTGGTGCCTCCTTCCCCACCTTGCATCACAGTCACACCCAGTCACAGGTAACCACCTGGTGTTTGTCCCGGTTCCCTCCAATAAGCAAATGTGCCAGGGATTTGCACTTGTCTGAGTCAAAGTGGAGTCAATGCCTCCTCAGCTGGGACGATGCACTCTGCCACCAGCAGGAAGGGGGCACTAAAGCCTGACTCCCTCCAGTGTTCATTGGAAACTGGGAAATGTTCCACCTGAGTCTGTTCCAAACCAGGGGTTAATGTGGCAGTGTGTGTTTTTCTCCCTCAGAGACTGTGCCTCTGCTCCAGCCGCACTCCTCCTCTGGTACCCCTGCAGTGCTAGGCATGGCTCCTTCCAGCAGTCCACAGAATTGGGGAGGGTCTTTCCAAAGTTTGACCCTGGCAGGCTTGTGTCACTATTGCTGCTGCTTCATGGCAGGTGCTGTCATGCAGGTCCCCGCTCTGCCACTACCATTGTGCCTTTGCCTATGCTGCTGCCACTGCTAAAGAATTAGTCTGGGGGCTTGGCACCTCCTTCCCCACCTTGATTCTCAGTCACACCCAGTCACTGGTAACCCTGTGGGGTTGTTTCCCAGTTTCCTCCAATGAGAAAATATGCCAGGCCACTCCACACTGTCACAGGGCCGAGCCAGTCCCCATCCCCGTGTCTTCCCACCTCTTCTGGAGTCACAGTTTCAGTGTAGGTGCACCACAAGATGCTCAGCCCTATCAATAAACCACCAGACACTCCAGTCTCTGAAGAGGGTAGGCTTCCAGACTGCCAGAGAGGGGTGAAGGATGGACTGGGAGTTCAGAATGACAAGGAAAATATTTGTTCAACTGTTATGCCAGGCAAGAGAATGCTCGGGTTCACAGCTGAATCTCTCTGGAGAAGGAGTCCTGGCCTTCAGGGGCTCTCTCCCATGGGGTGAAACAAGAGGTGTTCTGTCCAGTGCTCACTTGGAGAGAGCACACAGTGAGCCTCTCTCTTGGGGGAGGGGACAGACTGTGGGGGAGGGGATGGATGGTCATCCTCTTTGGGATGGGTTTTGTACATGAAATTTGCCTTTTTGGAGTTGCAGCTTGCCTCAGCAGGGATGATGTGCACTTATTGATCTCTCAGCTCAGCTCCCAACCTTCAGCTTTATTGTGTTCATTCTAACCATTATCTTTCCCTCTGGATGGGAGCTTCTGTTGAAATCTAGCTCCAGTAGGCCATTTTACCTCCTCTTCGGGATGTACATTTTTGCTGGAGTTGAATTTCATGTTTTGAAGCTTGTGGTCTGAGAGGAGACATGGTATAATTTCCATTCTTTTAATTTTGTTGTGGTTTAATTTGTATCTTAGTACGTGGTATATTTTGGAGTATATGACATAGGCTAATAAAAAAGTATATTCTTTTTCTTTGGGATGGTGTGTTTTGTATATGTCTATTAAACCCTTTGTTCTATGGTCACATTTAAGCCCTTTGTATCTTTTTTTAGTTTCTGTTTAGAGGATCTGATTAGTTCTGTCAGAGAAGTGTTAAAGACCCTCACTATTATGTAAGGGATATCATATTGTTCTGATCAATCAAGGTCTGTTACATAAGTCTGGGGGCATTTAAGTTAGGTGCATATTTAAATTTAAGAGGTCTTGTTGTATTTTTCCTTTGACCAGTATTCCTTTCCTTTGACAAAGTTTCCATCTTTGTCTCTTTTTTAGTATACTTGCTTTAAATCTGCTTATTTCTGAGAGTAAGATTGCAACCACTCCTTTGTTTTGATTTCCATTTGCTTTAAATACTGTTTTCCATCCCATAACATTGAGTCTTGATTTTTTTCTTCATGGCTAGGTATGTCTCTTGGAGACAACATATAGATGACTTATGCTTTTTTATACAATCAGTCAGCCTTTGCCTCTTCATTGGTGAATTAAATTTATTGACGTTTATTGAGAGTATCAATAAGTGTGGTAGAATTTAAATTCATCTTGTTATGAGAAAGTCTGTTGTGTGGTTTTACCCTTTGCACCATGTGGAAGCAATGTTGTGGTCTCTGAAGGTGGATGACCATGTTCATCTGGCTTGGAAAGTTTCAGTTGAAAAGTGTGCTCTGAGGGAGGGGTAAGATGGCCTACTAGAGCCAGATTTCTACAGAGGCTCCCTTCTATACTATGACCTCAATGAAGCTGAGGATCTGGAGCAGAGCTAATAAAGAAGATTGACAAGTGCACATCATCTCAGCTGAGGCAAGCTATGATGACAAGGAAACAAATTCCATGTCAAACCACATTGCTAAGAGGATGAAAGACCCGCCCCCAAGAGAGTGGCTTGTTGTGTGCTATCTACAAGCGAGTAGCGGACAAAAGATTTCTTATTTTACCCCACAGGAGAGAGTTGCTAAACACCAAGTCTCCATTTCCAGAGAGGTCCCACCTGTGAGTCTAGTCTTTCTCCTGAATGGCATAAAATTGAACAAATGCTTATCCTGAAATTCTGAACTCTCAATCCACCCTTCCTCCCTTACCTGGTGGTCTGAAAGCCTTTCCCCTGCAGAGTCCAGGGTGTTTGGCAATTCCTTGAGAAGACTGTATATCGTGTGGGTGGTTGAACAGATGCATGGAAACAATTACTTGAGTGGAAGTTGGGGGCAAAACAGGGATACTTTGGAGATAGAGAAGTGCCACACTATTACGGTTCCAGGCAGGAGGCTGGGCTCATGCCCCAGGTCGGACTTTGGAGGAGCACTTCCCCAATTCCGTTGACCACCAGAGGGAGCTGGGCTTCAGCCTCTTGGGGTTGCTGGTGGCAGAGTGCAGCAGGCACAGTGGTGCAGATGGTATGGGAGTGAAAAATGCACTGCAATGGTGCCTACCGGTGGGTGTAGGTGCTAATGCTCCAGGACAGATTCTGGTTGAACAGTTCCCAGATTCCGTTGAGCACCAAAGGGAGTCAGGGACAGCCCCTTGGGTTGCCAGTGGCAGTGTGTGAATGGGGAGAAGGCACTGAATCCCTTTTGACACTGACAGGCACATATAGGTGATGGCATAACTCACTGGAAGGAGCTCATCTCCAGTCCTGTAGGGTTACCTGTAGTAGTGCATGGCTGTGGTGCAAGGTGAGACAGAGGCACTGACCTCCACCTGGCTTGACTTTTTGGCTGGGTGGGTCTTCCTGACTCCATTAAGCACTGGATGGCGATGACTTCAGCCTCTCTGGGTTTTAGGATGGAGCTGCCTGTGGATCCCTACTGTCAGGATGCTGGAGACCTTTGGAACTCTCCCAGTTGAGCAATGATTGTATTGCCTGGGGCAATGAGTTTGGAACTCTTGACCTTGGTTGTCTACCCAGGGAACCTCCAAGTTTAAGCTGTGGTTGTGTTGCAGTGGGTGTCACTGATTCTCATTCTCCAGTTGCTGCTAGTTGGGGGGTGGGATGTCTCAGTTGCTTGTATCTCTCCTCAGCTGAGATTTCAGCCTAAATCCATGACTTGTTAGGATTGTATAGAGGCTGGTTGAATACAGGAAAGAGCCAACTAGCCCTATTACACCAATCAGGTCGTCAGAGCCTCTGTCTGCAGGTCTGAAAGGGACCTTTGTAAAGCTGTAGGGAAAAGCCATAATCACATTTACCAGGTCTTGGGTAAAGGACTGATTAACTATAATTCCTGAGGACCTCAATCCAATATCACCCTACTATTTTTACTAGCCAAACTGAGGAAAATAATCATGGGGAAGAACCAGCAGAAGGACCCTGGAAACATGATAACCAGAGTAGATTGACTCCCACAAGGAATGACAAAGGAGATATACCAGAAGATAACATTCACTAAGAAATGGCTGAGATGTCAGAAATAGAATTCAAAATATGCATGGCAAATAAGATGAATGAAAGGAGGAAAAGATAGAAATAAACATATAAAGTGTTACTCAAAAGTTGTTTCAAGATATTAACAAATTTCAAGACAAAATCACCAAGTATATGGACATAATTAGAAAAGAGAAAGCAGAGATCAAGGAAAGGAAAAAGTTATTTGAGGACCTTTGAAATACAGTAGAATCTCTCAGTAATATAGTTGAGCAGGCAGAAGAAAAGATCTCTGAAATTGAAGACAAGGCTTTTGATCACATGCACTAAAAGAGGCAAAGAAATGGAAAGCAAAAACTGATCATTCCCGGAGAGAGTTGTGGGATCACTCCAAAAGATCAAACGTAAGTCTTATAGGAATGCCTGAAGGAGAAGAGGATGGTTGTAAAGGCATCAATTCTCTACTCCAAGACATTATGGAGGAGGATTTCTCAAACATTGCAAGAGATACAGAAATTCAGATAGTAGACAGTTTCAGAACCCCAAAAATATCCAGTTCAAATAAAGCATCTCCTAGACACCTTGTAATTAATTTTTCCAAAGTTAATATGAAGAAAAAAAGTCGGCATGCAGCCAAACATATGAAAAGCATTACCTACAAAGATAGAAATATTAGAATGACTGCAGATCTTTCAGCCAAAACCTTTCAGTCCAGAAGAGGATTGTCATCTGTCTTCATTCTCCTAAAATAAAACAATTTTCAGCCCAGGATCCTGTATCCAGCTAAACAGAGTTCCATTTGTGATGTAGAAATCAAATACTTTAATGACATACACATGTTGAAGAAATTTGCCATAACTAAATAAGCTCTCTAGGATATTCTCAGACCCATTTTCCATAATGGCCAGCACAATGGTCTACTACCAAAGTAAACTCACCCATAAATTATTGAATAAAATGTAACTTGCACAATGGTGAACAGATTAAAAATATCCACAGGACATTTGGAAAATATGACACCACTATCAAATGCCTATCAATTCTTTCAATCGATGTGAATGGCTTAAACTGTCTTCTAAAGAGTCAAAGGTAATGATTGTACACAAAATCTTAGGCCAGATATCTGTTATATAGTAGAGACTCGTCTTAGCTCAAAGGATAAAAAAGACAGAGATTGAAGAGATGGACATCTATAACATGGACAAATGGAAATCAGAAAAAAAAGCAGGTGTTGCAATTTTATTTGCAGATAAAAATAGGTTTTAAACTAACAAAGATAAGGAAAAATAAGTATGGACAGTACATATTGTTCAAGAGATATTGATAATTAACATTTCTGTGTCCATCCTGAATGCTTCTCAATTTATAAAGCAAACCCTAATGGATACCAACAATTTGATATCTTCCTTCACTAAAAGAGTTGAAGATTTTAACCTCCCTTTGGCAATTCTGGACAGCTCCTCCAAAAAGAAACTAAACAAAGAAATAATGGACCTAAATATGACTCTAGAACAAATGGGCTTAAGAGAAATCTATAGAACATTCCATACTAATAAAACTGAATACACATTCTTCTCATCAGTCCATAGATCATCCTCAAAATTTGATAATATCTTAGGACACAAGTCTAACTTCAACAAATATAAAAGGATAGAAATTATTCCTTGTATCTTTTTGGACCTCATGTAATAAATTTTGAACTCAACAGCAACAGGAATCTTCATACTCAAACTAAGCTATGGAAACTAAATTACCTTGGACTGAATGATAATTGAGTCAAAGATGAGATTAAGAAGGAAATCACCAAATTTTTAGAACAAAATGACAATGAAGGCACAAATTATCAATACCTGTGGGATACTGCAAAGGGAGTCCTAGGAGGAAAATGTATAGCTATGGAAGCTTTTCTACCTTTAGCCATAGGTAGAAAGTTTTGGCATGATCACAATGCAGAATTTGTCTATTTTTTTTTCATTCCTGCTAGATTTTTCTTTTTTCTTTTTCTTTTTTTCTTCTCTTCCTATTTTCTGGCAGAGGAACAGACTGGCCCCACTCAGGCTGGGAAGGAGTACCTGATTTCAAGGAACCCACCAAGTGCAGCCCCTCAAAATCCTTGAGTTACAGGGGTGGCCTTAGCACCATGCTGATCAATATCATTGTTTCCATCACCCTCATCCTCTCTTTCTGAACTCTTTCTCTCCTCTTCCTCAAGTTTTTCTGTTACTCACCCTTCCCATTCTTTTTTTTTTTTCATCATTTTTGTTTTCTTCGTTTTTCACTGTTCTTTTTGTCCCCTCTTGTTCCCCCCTGCTTAATCTTTACCTTTATTCTCCTTTTGTGCTCATACCAAGAAGCTACTTAATCATCTAAACCAGCAGTTCTCACCCTGTGGCTTGCAACCCACAGGAACTGTATTAAAGGTTGTGGCATTAAGAAGGTTAAGAACCACTGATCTAAACTCTGACAAAATGTAATTTAAAGCAAAGGATGAAGTGAGAAGGAAAAGAAGTATATAGAGCTGAACAAGAGAAAGAACACATGAGGAGGAACCAACAGAAAAATTCAGGCACCATGAAAAACAAAAATAGAACAAGTCCTCCAAGGGACAATGAGGCAGCTTTTATAGAAGATGCCTCCTATAATGTATTAATGTATTTGACAGAAAGGGAATTTAAAATATGGGTGATTAAGATAGTAAAGGGAATGGATGAGAAAATGGAAAGACAGACCCAAAAGTCAGACAAGAGATATGTAGAATACAGAAAGGATATAGCAGCGCTTAAGGAAATGAAGGCGATATTTAGGGAATGTAAAAATTCAGTAGAAAGTATCAAAAATCGACCATGGAGAAGGAAGAAGAGCATCAGAGCTAGAGGATAAAGTGTTTGAATTAACCGAGATAGTTAAGGGGGCAGAAAAGAAGAGAGAGAAATCAGAGCAGGCACATAAAGAACTACGTGATTCATGAAGCTTTCATCACACATGAATAACAGGAATCCCTGAAGGGGAAGAATATTCTTCCAAACATATAGAAGCCCTAGTGGAGACTATCGTAAATGAAAACTCCCCAAGTTTTACTAAAGATCCTGAAATGCTTCTTTCAGATGGATATCAAGACACATTGTAATAAACCTGTCCGAGATAAAGATGAAGAAGAAAATTTTGAAAGCAGCTAGGAGTAAGCCCCAACTAATCTACAGGGGCAGAGCCATTAGGATTACAGCAGACTTTTCTTTCTTTTTTAAATTAAATCATGACTTTATACAATTAAGGGGTACAGTGTGCTGATTTGATATACAATGTGGAATGCTTATATCAAACTGATTAACGTAATTATCACTTCACTTATTTGTTGTGGTCAGACATTTATGCTTTACTATTAATAGATTTGAAATGCATCATTGCATTGTGCATAATAGGTGAGATCTCACCAAATACCCTCCCTTTTCTCACCCTCCCTCCTCCCCTCTCCCTCTTCTCCCTTCCTTTTTTCTGGACTATAGTTGAGATTTATCATTTATAAGGATGTATAGGTGATTATATATTGGTTTCATAATAGTATTTAGTACATTGGATACTTATACGTTTTTTGCATTCTTGAGGTAGTTTACTAAAAAGAATGTTTCAGTTCTATCCAGGTAAACATAAAAACATAAAAGATGCAAAGTCTCCATACTTTTTTATGACTACATTCTTAATCCATTCATGGGTTGATGGGCATTTAGGCTACTTCCATGACTTGGCAATTATGAGTTGGGCTGCAAATGTCTTTGTTGCAAAATAATTTTTGATCATTTGAGTAGATATCTAGAGAGGAATTGCAGGATCAAATGGTAGGTCCACTTTTAGTTCCTTGAAAATTCTCCAAACTTCTGTCCAAAAAGACCATATTATTTTGCAGTCCCACCAGTTGTGTAGAAGTATTCCCTTCTCTCCAGATCCACACCAACATCTGTAGTTTTGGGATTACTGGAGTTAGATAAATATTTCAAAGTGTTTTTGATTTCCATTTCTCTGATGATTAAAGATGTTGAGCATTTTTTCATGTGTTTGTAGGCCATGGGCCTATCTTCTTCTGAGCAGCTTCTGTTCAAGTCTCTTGCCCAAAAAGAAATGGAGTTATTTCTTCTTTAATTTGAGTTCTCTGTGGATTCCAGTTATCAGACCTTTGTCTACATACCTAGGAACACCAGGGATGCTTTACTCCACTGTACCCTCAAATAGGTTTTACATGATTTTGTGTTTTCTCCTTCTCCCTCAGAGATGCCTACAATTTTTGCATTTGGGCATTTTTCATAGCAACTTATTTCTTGGAAACATGGTTCATTTCTCTTGATTTCTTTTTCTTTATTTTTGACTCACTGGATTAGTTTGAAAGCCTTATCTCCAGGCTCTGAAATTCTTTCTTCTGCTTGGTCTAGTCTGTTGTTAAAACCTTCCATTTGATTTTGAAATTCCCTAAATGACTCATTTCCGAAGGCCTGTTATGTATTTTTCTTTTATAGCTATCTTGTTACTGAATTTTTTCTTTTTTTGAGACATAGTTTTACTCTGTGGCCCTTAGTATAGTGCTGTGGAATCATAGCTTACAGCAAACTCAAACTCTTGGGCTCAAATGATTCTCTTGCCTCAGCCTCCTGAGTATCTGGGACTACAGGCGTCTAACACAACACCCCGGTATCTTTAGTGAATTTTTGATTCATGTCCTGAATTTTTTTTTGTTTTTGCCTTATCTGTGTTGGTTTTCAACTTTTTAATCAATCCCCTTGTGCTTACTTGTGATCTATATTTTTGATTCCATGTCTGAAATATCCAGATTTTCCTTTTGAGTGGGGTCCATTGCTAGAATGCTAGTGTGGTCCTTTGGGTGGTGTTGAAATAGCCTGTTTTCTCGTATTGCCATAGTTCTTATGCTGGTTTCTTTTCATCTGGCACTTTCTCCTTTATCTCAAAACAGATAGCTTTGTAGTTCATCTTTTTTCCTCTGCCAGGAACTCTGATGCTCACTGTAAAGAGGGAGAGGTACACTGACTTTTGGCTCATGCGGATAGGTACCAATTTGTTGTTGCTGGCAATTTGGGTTACGTGGACTTCAGACACCTAGAAGAGTGTTGAGGTTGCAATGGTGGTCGACTAGGTTATTTAATTCCCAGTTCCAAGGCCCCTGGATGGTGTGTTTGGGTCCTGGGATCAGATTGAGCCTGTGTTAGCAAACTTTCTATTAAGTGTTCCTGTGTTCAGATGCTGACTGTGATAGTGAATGGGTGGGTGATAATTTGCTCTTGGAAAATGCTCAGTCTGGAGAAAGCTTAATGCACCTTGAACCTGGGACAGGTTAGGCAGGGCCCTATTAGTGACCTAACCAGAGGCAGGCATACAAGCCACTTACACCTTCCTCTCTCAGCAATGGCAGCAGTTTCTGCCCTCTTAGACTACAAAACTATCCAGATTCCTAGTTCCCATTCTGACCCAGCTGTGGCACTGTTTGTGGAGACAGCACAGCTTGCTGAGTACTAGGCTTCCAGACTGGCTGTGGGGTGTGACTGAATTTTTCTGGCAGGGGGAATGTGATTGTGCCAGGGACTTGCCTCCAGGAAAGGTAAGCTCCTCTCAAGAAGAGACAGGTGGATAGTACTGTTAGCCCTGTCTTCCCTTAATGGAGGCAGTAGTTTTTGTTCTTGAGGCACATGAAAGCACTTGTTTCAGGTTTTCAGCTCTGTGGAAGCCTTGTGTGATAATATTCTGTTAGAGGTGGAGAAGCTGATCCCAGGTGTCTTGGTTTAATTGTCTCCTGTGGAACTTTCACTGGGTCCAAGTGGAAATAGCTGCAGCTGCGTCAGAAGCAGTGCGTAGGAAAGGGGAGAATGAGAGAAGATACATAATGATGGGAAACTGGTGCCCTTGTTCTCTTTCTCCCAAGGGGCACTCTGGCATTTTGCATTTTCCTCAGCTGGAAGCAGCCCACACTGAACGCCCAAGCTCCAGGAGACCCTCAGTTTTCCTGAAAGCCCCAAGACTTCCAAGTCTGCTATAGTCTAAGTGGGTGCTCGGTGACATTGGCTGTGGGTCCAGTGACAAGAAGACCCATAGGCTCAGAGAGATTATCTCTGACTACTACAAAAAACCCTTATGCCCAGAAATTTGACAATGTGGAGGAAATGGACAAATACCTAGAAACACAAAACCTCCCTAGAATTAAATGGGAAGAAATGGATGTCTTCAACAGACCATTTTCAAGCACTGAAATTGAAGAAATAATTAAAAAGCTCTTAACAAAATAAAAGTCCTGGAATGGATGACTTTACACCAGTATTCCATCAAACCTTCAAAGAAAAGTCTTTACCTATACTGTAGAACCTATTCCAAAATATTGGGAAGGCAGGAACATTCTTAAATACATTATCTGAAGCAAAAATCACCCTGATACCAAAACTAGGAAAGGACCCAACTAAAACAGACAACTGCAGACCAATTTCAATAATGAATATCCATACAACAATACTCAATTAAATCCTAGTAAATAGAGTTCTTCTACACATTTAATATATATATACATCATGATCAAGTAGGCTCTATCCCAGGGATGAAAGGCTGGTTTAACAAATGCATATCCATAAATGTAATTCACCAAATAAATAGAAGTAATAAAAATGACCATAGGATCCTCTCAATAGATGCAGAAAAAAGCAATGGCAAAATTCAGCATCCTTTCTAAGAAGAATGCTTAAGAAAATAGAGGTGGCACATTTGTTAAACTGATTGAAGCTATCTATGATCAATGTACAATTGATATCACACTGCATGGAGTAAAACTGAAAGCTTTTCTGCTTAGAACTGGAACCAGACAAGGATGTCCCCTATTCCCACTACTATTCACCATAGTGCTGGAAGTTCTAGCCAATGCAATCAGGCAAGAGAAGGATATTAAAGCAAACCAAATAGGAGCAGAGGAGGTCAAACTCTCACTCTTTGCCAATGATAACTTATACTTAGAAAACCTAACAGATTGAAACACAAGATTCCTGGAAGTGATCAAGAAATATAGTAATGTCTCAGGGTATAAAATCGGTGTCAAAAAATGAGTAGCCTTTGTGTATTCTAATAACATTCAAGTTGAGAAACAAATAATAGACACAATACCATTCACATTACCTTCAAAGAAAAAAAATACCTAGGAATATATCTAACAAAGTAGGAGAAGGATCTCTAGAAAGAGAATTATGAAACTCTAAGAAAAGAAATAGCAGAACACATTAACAAATGGAAGAACATACCATGCTCTTGAATGGGAAGAATTAACATTGTTAAAATGTCTATGCTACCCAAAGCAATCTAAAAATTTAAGGCAATCCCCATTAAAACACCAACAGCATACTTAGAAGAAATGGAAAAAAATAGTTCTTTATTTTGTTTCAAACCAGAAAAAAAAACAATATAGCCAAGGCAATTCCCAGTAGTAAAAACAAAGCCCTAGGCATCTCTGTTCCACACTACAGGTTGTATTACAAGTCCACAGTGATCAAACAGCATGGCAATTGGTGCAAAAATAGAAACATAGATATGTGGAACAGAAAAGAAAACCAAGAGATGAAACCAGTCTCTTATCACTATTTGATCTTTGATAAACCTTAAAAATGCATACACTGGGGAAAAGAATTCCTATTCAACAAATGGTGATGGGAGAACTAGATAACCACATGTAAAAAGATTGAACCTGGACCTGCTCCTTTCACTACTTACAAAAATGGCTTCAAGATAGACAAAAGATTTAAATCTAAGACATGAATCAATAAAAATCCTAGAAGAAAGCATGAGAAAATCCTTAATAATGTTGTCCTGGGGAAAGATTTTATAAAAAAGACTTCATTGGCAATTACAAAAACAACAAAAATAAATGAATGGGCTTTAATTAAGCTGAAAAGCTTCTGCACACCTAAGGACACAACAATGAAAACAAATAGACAATATTCAAAATAGGAAAGGATATTTTCATACTATATATCTTTGATAACTAGAATCTACAGAACTGAAATTAATTAACAAAGAAAGAGCATGTGATCCCATCTATCACTGTTCAAGAGATGTGAACAACCCTCTCTGAGGAAGACAGATGAATGACCAACAAACATATGGAAAAATGCTCATCATCCCTAATCTTTAGAGAAATGTAAATCAAAACTACTCTGAGATATCACCTAACCCCAGTGAGAATAGCCTACGTCACAAAGTCTCAAAGCTGCAAATGCTCGCAGGGATGTTGAGAGAAAGGAACACTATTACACTGTTGATGGGATTGCAATCTAATACAGCCTCTTTGAAAGGAATCCTCAAAGAACTCACAACAGACCTTCCTCTTGATCTCACATTCCCATTACTAGGCATCTACCCAGAATTTAAAACAAAAATCATTTTATCGTAAGCACATTTGCACTAGATTGTTTATCATGGTTCAATTTACAATAGCCAAGATCTGGAAACAACCTAAGTACCTATCAACCCATGAATGGATTAATAAGCTGTGGTTATGTATATTTCATGGAATACTATTCATCCATTAAAAGATAGAGACTTTATATCTTTTTTATTAACTTGGATGGATTTGAAACACATTCTTCTTAGTACAGTATCACAAGAATGGAAAAGCAAGTATCCAATGTACTCAATAATAATATGAAGCCAGTAGATGAACTAATGCACTTGCCACACAAGAGACAAACTCAATTCAATTCAAGTTGAGTGTATGTGGAGGGATTCAAGATGAGGGAAGGGAGAAAGGAGAGAAAGTTGGAGATAATATGCTTCCAGCTAATGGACACAACGTAACCATATATGGCACATCTCCTAGGTTTGGAACATAGCTACAATATGGACCTTACCTAACAAATGCAAACATTATAACCTAATCCTTTGTACTCTCATATTAATCCATAGTAACGAAAAATAAATAGTTATGGTTTACATTATCATGTGTGAAGTCATAGTTCAATATTCATCTAAGTTGTTATAAAATTATCCAGCCACAGCCTCTTCTCTCTTTGGGTGACTTCATTTAAATCATCTTTAAACATTAATGTTAATTATAAACATTTGCTAGGGTAAGTTTTCCTTCCCAGAAGATTTTTGTCCTATTTTAGTGGTAGCATCATTACATAGGCAGAAAAGGATGGCCAGAACTGAGAATAATGCTATACTTTTATTTTATATATACTACTTCGTAACTTTATATATTGTTCAAATTTACAGAATGACATAAATTAATTTAATATTAAAACTGTTTAAGAAGTATTTTTCACTTTTAATAAAACTATAAGGTGATTCAAATGTACTTTCAATTTACATTTTTAAATACCTATTTTTTTTCACTATAATGTTCAAAGAGTCAAGAGTCAGAAATAAATAATTTTTTTACTATCCACATTACCTGCCAGGATATAGTGTTTTCAAATGTTTATGGAAGCCTACTTATGGGCAATGTTTTCACCAAAACAATGCACCTGTCAGATAGATTTGAGATTTGAATCTACTATGCTACCCTTTGGGGTAGCTCTGTTCTTTATTTCTTCACACATGAATGGATTAGGCACATCCTAGCTGCTAAGTCATGACTTCGCCCTAAAGTCAGTCTGATTCTTTGGAGTATACTTATGAAAAAAAAAAAAAAAAAATATATATATATATATATATATATATATATATATATATATATATCTGTTTGTTTGTTTGTTTGTAATGGTCTAATTAATTATAAACACATCAAATTTGACAAATGAATATATGTGTTATTAAAAATGGGATATTTTTATTTCACATAAAATAGTTCTAATTTGGGCACTTTAATGATGCAAACTATCTTAATGCTATCAATTTAAAGCTATGAATATTTTTAAGACATTGCCAAAGTAATTAAGAAACATTTTATTGCACCTGGAGGTTTAGAGGGTAGAACTGTAAATGGTAGAATAATTTCTTGCTATATAAATTTTCTATTCATTTAAACTGACTTATCTCATACCTGCAATAATCAAATTTTGAAGTTTTATGATCACATTTGTTTTAGTCTCATTGCATAATCTTTCCCATTCATAGTTAAAAACACAGTTGAGTTATACCTTGCTATAATAAGCCTTTTGAAGTTTACATTATATAAGAACAAATCTCATCTTTAGGTCTTTGTTGTACTTTAGCTCACTAAGATTAAAATGTTTAAAAAAAATAGTCTGTAAGAACAACAAAAAATCCTATACAATGTAATGAGATTACAGAAAAGAAGAATTTAAAAGGTACAAATGTGATGTGGTTCAAACTTATAGTATTCTTGGTCAAACATGGGTTTTTTTGTTTGTTTGTTTGTTTGTTTGTTGCTGCCTATGACTTTATTTTTTATATTTATATATTTTTATTTAAGTAAATGGTTTTGCCTTATATTTATGTACCATATACCTAGTAAATAACTAATAATGTTAAATTGACTGATAAACATCCTATCTAGTAGAAAGTTTACCACCTATTTCCTGCTTCATTTAAGGTATGTGAAAAATTTCATTAAATATGTCTCAAAATTGTATATGAAATAGTAATATAAATAACTCAATATGGATACAAAAAGTACTTAATATTTTAAAAAAATTAATGGCACTTTCTGCTATTGGATTAAGATTGTGAGAAATATGTAAGGAAAACTATGTAAGTTTTCCTTAGTGTTCAACTACCCAATTTGTTATTGCTCTTACCTTCATTTTCTATAATGGTCTCTCCCCCTGCCATTGTCTTTTCTGTCTCAGTAACTGATGTTTCATTAGATCTGGCCATTCTGAGATATTTATACAATGATTCTATTGCCTCAAGAGAATTATTTCAAATTACATTTTGATGTGGGTTTTCTATCTTGATTTATTTTTAACTAACCTCTTCCTAATTTTATCCATTACTAAGAGAACAATGGGCAAATAGAGCTGGCATCTAAGAGTTGTAGGAAATTAGCAGTAGATATGATGGAAGTGGGCAGCCAACTGGAAACAGGTGCCATATTGTAGGAGTCTAGATCACCCTTTAAGAGCTATTTGCCTTTCCATGTTTTTTGAAGCATTATTCAAAACAGACAAAATATAAAAACAATGTAAATGTCCTTCAAATGATGAATAAATAAGAAACGATAGCAGATACAAACAATGGAATATTATTCAGCTCTTAAAATAATGCTATATGGAACAGCATAGAATGAATCTGGAGGGCATACGTTAAGTGAAGTAAGCCAGACACAGAAAGATAAATATTCCATGATTCCCTGCATATGATGTGTGTAAAATAATTAAACTGTTTTACAAAATAGAAGCAGGGAGTAGAAGCATGGTTTCCAAAGGCTGGTAGAAGAGGAAATTTGGAGTTGTCCCACATGTATAAAGTTTCCATTATACAAGATGAATAAATTCTCAAGATCTTCTATACAACATTTTCCTGTAATTAACAATACTGGATTGTACACGTAATTTTGTTAAGAAGGTTTATCTCAAGTTGTGTTCTTAACACACGCACAAAAATGGTTGAGTATATATGTATCTAATCAAAGGGAAATATCACTAAGATATACAGTCACATGGAAAAGTTTAGGTTTGTAGTATCATTCCATTTGTTTTGTTTCTTTTTAAGTGTATAGCACTTTTATCATGGAAAGTTATCAAAGAAATTACTAGCAGTGTTAGCCTTTGATATTGGGATTACAGGTTTGCATGTAAGGACTAGAGAAAGATTATAGGTTATTTTATAACTTTCTGATTATTTGATTATTTTATATTAATTACCTTAAAATAAAAGTAATAAGGTGTGAATCTTGTTACCAACAAGCTTATAATATAGTGGAAAGGTGAACAAATTTTAGTGAAAGAAGTTTGAAATCTCGAAAAGTGGAACTAGTGTCTGGACTGATGATCTGGATACAGAAGAGTAGTGAATAACATATGGAAAACTGAGGGAAGTATGAATTAAGTTAGATACTTTTAATAATTGTAATTCAAATGAGTTTCACCCAAATACAAATACTTGAAACAGGAAACTGCATGTCTGTATCAGAGTTTTATTACCTAATATTATTTTTAAAACAAAAGTAAAGAAGAAAATTTGTAGAAGTGTCTTGAAGCTGAAAAGACCAGAAGATTTCTATCTACTGAATTAGAATTTAAGCCAAGTGAAATTAACACAATTACCTGTTTAGTTGGGCTAATCTTGTACTTTCACCTATATTTCTTGGGCTACTAGAATGCTATTCTTTTACCACAATCAACAATATAATTGCCTGTCTCCACCTGGAGCCAGAAGTTTCGGCTTTGGGTTGCCTTATAAAGTGAATATGTATTTTTCGTATTGCTTGAGTTGCCCAGGGGATCCTCCTCATAAACTTTTCTTCCAGGCCAATTTCTTCAACTGTTCCCCTTGCACTCTCTCCAAGAATCTTTATAGTTTCATGTCTTAAGTTTAATAAGTCTTTTATCCAATGAGAGTCAATTTTTGTTAGAGGTGAAAGCTGTGGGTCCAGTTTCAGTCTTCTACAAGATGCCAGCCAATTCAACCAGCACCATTTGTTAAATAGGGAGTCTTTCCTCCAACTTATATTTTTGATAGGCTTATCAAAGATCAAATGATGATAAATGTCTGGTTTCATCTCTTCATTCTCAATTCTGTTCCATACATCTACCTCTCTATTTTTGTGCCAATAGCATGCTGTTTTGATAACTATAGATTTATAGTATTACCTGAAGTCTGGTAGTGGGATTCCACCTGATTTGTTTTTAATTCTGAGCAATGTCTTAGGTATTTGAGTTTTTTTCTGTTTCCATATAAAATTAAGTACTAGTTTTTCCAGATCTTTAAAGTATGATACAAGTGCTTTAATAGGGATTGCATTAAATTCCAAAACTACATTACTGAGATATGATCAAATTAAAAAGCTTCTGCACTGCCAAGAACACAGTAAGTAAAGCAAGTAGAAAGCCCTCAGCCCTCAGAATGGGAGAGGATATTTGCAGGTTACATTTCTGACAAAGGTCTGATAACCAGAATCCATAGAGAACTCACTTATTAATAAGAAAAGAACAAATGATCCCATTTCATTGTGGGCAAGAGACTTGAACAGAAGCTACTCTAAAGAAGACAGGCACAGTGTCTACAGTCACATGAAAAAATGCTCATCATCTTTAATCATCACAGAAATGCAAATCAAACTTTGGGATACCATCTAACTCCAGTAACAGCAGCCCGCATAACAAAATCCCAAAACTACAAATGTTGGCATGGATATGGAGAAAAGGGAACACTTCTGCACTGCTGGTGAGAATGCAAACTAATAGGTTCCTTTTGGAAAGAAGTTTGGAGAACACTCAAGGATCTAAAAATAGACCTGCCGTTTGATCCTGCAATTCCTCTACTTGGAGTATATCCAAAAGACCAAAATCACTTTATAACAAAGATATTTGCACCGGATTATTCATTGCAGCTCAATTCATAATTGCCAAGTCATGGAAGAAGCCCAAGTGCCCATTGACCCATCAATGGATTAATAAATTGTGATATATTTATACCATGGAATATTATGCAGCCTTAAAAAAAGATGGAGACTTTACCTCTTTTATGTTTTCATTGATGGAGCTGGAACACATTCTTCTAAGTATCGCAAGAATGGAAGGGAGGAGGTGGCCGGTCTCTCGCGCCCAGCGGAGGTCTCAGTTCGCCAAACAGGCCGCGCTCCCCCAGCCCGCAGAGGCATGAAGAGCTGAGGCGGTCACCGCCGCCACCACCGTGCGGGACCCGAGGACGAGGAAGCGGCGGGACCGAGGGCACGGGTTGCCGGCCTCCCTGAGGCGAGGGGTGGCGGCTGCCTGGCTCAGTAGCGGTCTTTTTCTCTACCTCCGCTCTTCGGCTCTGGGTGAGGCCATCCGGCCGCTACCCCTTCTGCTTGGCCGCCGCCGGCAATGACAGCGGCGGGCCCCGCAGCCCGAGCCCGAGCAAGCGAGACCAGCAGTACTGCGAGCTGTGCGGGAAGATGGAGAACCTGCTGCGCTTCAGTCGCTGCCGCAGCTCCTTCTTTGCTGCAAGGAGCACCAGCGCCGGGACTGGAAGAAGCAGAAGCTCGTGTGCCAGGGCAGCGGGGGGTGGGGGTCACAGAGCGGGACCTCACCAGCACTGCGGCCCTGCGCCGCGCGCTGCCGCGCCGCCGCCCAGGGCCGGGGCAGGGAAGCCAAGAAGGCGGTAGCGCTCCGGGAAGGCGCCGCCGCAGCGCCTGCCTCTCGGGACGCGGCCAAGGAGAAGGCCAAGCCCGCGGCTGACCCCGTGGGGGCCGCGCCTCCGCCTCGCGCGACCCTCAGCGGCCAGGGCCCGACGGCGGCTGCGGAGGCGGAGCCTGGCAAGGAGGAGCCGCTGGCCCGCCGGTCGCTGTGTCAGGAGAAGGAGAACCTGTGCTCCCCCGCCCCTGAGCTATGCGCCCGGCGACGGGCGCGGCCTGCGGGCCAACGAGCGGACTAAGCCCCTGCCGGCGCTGAAGCTGGTGCTCGAGTACATCGTGCCCTGCATGAAGAAGCACGGTATCTGTGTGGTGGACGAGTTCCTGGGCAAGGAGATGGGCCAGCAGGTCGGCGACGAGGTGCGCGCTCTGCACGACACCGGCAAGTTCACGGAAGGGCAGCTGGTCAGCCAGAAGAGCGACTTGCCCAAGGACATCTAGGGCGATAAGATCACCTGGATCGAGGGCAAGGAGCCCGGCTGTGAGACCATCGGGCTGCTCATGAGCAGCATGGACGACCTGATCCGCCACTGTAACTGGAAGCTGGGAAACTACAAAATCAATGGCCTGACGAAAGCCATGGTTACTTGTTATCCAGGCAATGGAACGGGTTATGTACGTCATGTTGATAATCCAAATGGAGATGGAAGATGTGTGACATGTATATACTAATAAAGACAGGAATGCCAAGGTAAGTAGAGGTATACTACGAATTTTTCCAGAAAGCAAAGCCCAGTTTGCTGACATTGAACCCAAATTTGATAGACTGCTGTTTTTCTGGTTTGTTAGTCGCAACCCTCATGCAGTACAACCAGCATATGCTAACAAGGTACGCAATAACTGTTTGGTATTTTGATGCAGATGAGAGAGCGCGAGCTAAAGTAAAATATCTAACAGGTGAAAATGGTGTGAGGGCTGAACTCAATAAACTTTCTGATTCAATCAGCAAAGACATCTTATACAGCCTTTGATCCAGCAATATCCTTCTTCATCCTCAATAATGGTTGATGCTGTTTGTTAACTTGTGAATAAATGGGATAAAGAAAAATAGACCACCAGTTGACATTTTAATATGGAAACAAATAACTTTTTTGTGTTGCATCAAACAGAAGATTTTGACTGTTATGAATTTGTACTGCATGATCTACTCCAAATCTGTGACTGCTTATGGGAAGAAGATAAGCTATCAAATGAAAATGGTCTTTACATCTGGACATGAAATTAAATGTCCTATGTAGAATTTTTTTCATTCTCATATTTCGCCAGATCTGTCATCTAGCTGAGTTCATTTCATCTATCCCTTTTTTTATATCAACTTTGAATTTGGGATAATTTTTCTATGATTAGGTACAATTTATCAAAACTGAATTGAGAAAAAAATTACAATATTATTTCTCAAAATAACATCAATCTATTTTTGTAAACTTCCTCGTACTATTAAATTTTGCCCTAAAAGACTTAAAAAAAAAAAAAAAAAAGAATGGAAGAAAAAATATCCAGTGTACTCAGTACTTTTATGAAACCAATTTATATTTACTCACACTTTCTTACAAAAGATAGATCACAACTATATCCCGGGTTGAAGGAGAGAAATGGAGTGGGAAGGGAGAGGAGGTGGGAGGTTTGATAAAGGTAGGATAAATGGTGGGACCACACCTATGGAGCATTTTGCAAGGGTACAAGTCAGATCTATCAAGTACAGAACATAAATGTTTTAACACAATAATCAAGTAAATGAGGTGTACGCTGTATTAATTAGTTTGATGTAAGCACTCCAAATTGTATAAAACAATCAACACATTGTACCCCACATATGCATAAATGTATTTATGATCAAATGTATTAAGTCATATTCATGTGTATATGACTTAGTAAAAGGAAAAAAAAAAAAGAACAAAGATAGAAGAGAAAAAAAAAGTGAAAATGGCTCTAGAGTCCAGTAGAAATTCAAAACTGACTTCAACTTCAGGCTACCTTCAGGAATGATTCACTTTCTCCTTTAATTCCACCTTTTTCCCCTTTCTTTAAATGGGTATTCACAGATAAAATTCTAATTGATTTTTCTTACTTTATTTATTTTATTTCCTTAGTTAAATATGCTCTTAGGAGTTTTAAATATCACTGCTCTTCCTCCCATGCTTTTTACATAATAGATTTTGTCATAATAGGTCATCTTTAGCATTGTTAATGCTAAGATCCCAACACATTTGTAGCAAATCAAATTGGAGTTTGTTTACTTCAATTTAATGGATGAATCAGCTTTAGATGTCTTCTAAATTAATTACAAATTAATTGGCTGACTGTGTTCAGTATTCTGTTCTTAATTGTTCCATTCTTACAGGAATGTAGGTTAGCCTTCACTGGAGAATTTGTTGCAATGAAAAATTATGGGAATATTTATGCTGGCTGTTAAAATGAGTTATTTGAATCTCCCTAGAAGTTTACTATCATTTTATTTTCATTTTGTTTTATTTTGAAAATTTTGTTTCACAACTATTGTGCAATCAATGTAGGATAAAAATTTACATGATTTTTTTTGTTGTAAATAACTTGAAGGTTATCATTCTTAATTGAAAAACTTGGAGGATATGTTTTGGTTCATTTATTAGGAACATGACACTTAGTATTAGTACTTAGAATAAATATTATTCATTGTTTTTTGTAAATAGGGGAAGCAGATTAACTTATAATGAAATATATTAGCACACATACACCAAAAGTATTATACATCTTATGAAGAGATGTGCTTTAATTATTCAACCTAACTTCATTATCTTGGTGGTATACCAACAATTCATGTGTTGCTTTTCTGTATGGTGGCTAGAATCACTTTTCAAAAGATCACAGCTATAAACAAATTTAGAATTACATCAATTTTAGATATGGTTAACTCTTTTAATTAAGTCATATTTCATATGATATATATATTATTTTCTACTGAATCTAATTTAGGAAAAGGTTTATTTTAAATTCATTTAGAGTGGAAATATTGAAAGCAATATATGTCTAGAAAGCATTTGAGTTCTAGCCTCTGTGTGGGACCAGACCATATCATCTTAGGCAGAGGGAAGCAACACAATCTTATACCTCATGGCATGATTTGCAATATTTGTCTCCAACTCTTATTCTCACAGTCACTTTCTGTCTTTCTTTCTCTTTCTCTTTCATCACAAACAAATAGCAATTTTCAGGAAATACACACACACACACACACACACACTATATGTGTGTGTGTGTGTGTGTGTGTGTGTATATAAATTAAATTCTGTGTTTAGATTTTTTTCCACCACTTTTTGAGATAATTGGAGACAATATAGAGATTAGACAACCAGAACAATATCAGATATTTTTACTTCTAGTTCTGTCATGGAATCTCTCTGTATATTTAACTAGCCCTTTGACCTTTCTTTTCTTTTCTTTCTCTCTCTCTCTCTCTCTCTCCTTTCTTTCATTTTTGCGGTTTTTGGCTGGGGCTGGGTTTGAACCCGCCACTTCCTGCATATGGGACCTGCGCCCTACTCCTTTGAACCACAGGCACCACCCTGACCTTTCTTTTCTTGATATATTATCAGCAAAATGGAGGTAGTTACTGTATCTAATTTATTACCATTTCTAATGGACTTTCCATTTCTAATTCTACTTGCAGAGTTTATTGAATTGAAACAATGTATAAAGTCCATAGATTATTGAATAAAAAATGGAAAATGCCTAAGAACAAAAAGAGTAGGCTTATTATGAAACCTTCTGAAGCAATAAATACAATGATATTTAGGGCTATATTACCTTCTTACATTTCTCTTATCTACTTTGAAAATTAATTAGAACATAAGTGGGAGACCAATGTCTAGACTTATATTATATGGCAAATCTAGATCAATTTATCAAAAGGAAGCACATTGATGCTACACTATCTTTTTTTTTATATGTAGTATGTGAGTGAATATGAACATCTGTATTGTAGAAAAATGTTTGAAAGAATATACATTAAAATGTCAATAGTTGTTATTTCCAATTTGTGGGTAATTTAAGTTCTATTATTTCTTTATGTATATTTCCTACAATGGACACTAATTATTTCTGTAATTAAAACTGTTTAAAGTCAACAATGCTTAATTGATATCAATTTAAAAAATTCTATTCATTTCACCTAGCACACTGAATTAGATTATGGAATAAAAACAATAAAAAATTGCCATGTTCAAAATTAGAACACACAGAGTAAGAACTGTGAAATGAATTTAGCTGCTATTATTTGTTGAAAATAATACAGCACATCTCTCCCTGATGATCCTCTCCATACCATTATTTCTTTTGATTATTCTTAATGTTTAAAATGTGCTTTTCAGCTACAAGACCGCACACAGTTCAGTGACCGAGACTTAGCCACCCTTAAGAAGTATTGGGACAATGGCATGACCAGCCTGGGATCTGTTTGCAGAGAGAAAATTGAAGCTGTTGCAACTGAATTAAACGTTGACTGTGAAATAGTTCGGGTAAGATATTTTCAGTAATTTTCATGCTGTAGTTGATGAGTGTTATGAATGAAAGCTTAAAAAACTGCATGATGCGGCGGCGCCTGTTGCTCATCAAGTAGGGCGCTGACCCCATATACCGAAGGTGACAGGTTCAAACATGGCCTCAGCCGAACTGCAAAACAGAAAAATAGCCGGGCGTTGAGGTGGGCGCCTGTAGTCCCAGCTACTTGGGAGGCTGAGGCAAGAGAATTATTTAAGCCCAAGAGTTGGAGGTTGCTGTGAGCTGCGTGACGCCACGGCACTCTGACGAGGGTGAAAAACAAAAAGCAACACTGCATGAGGTACTGCAAACAATGCCATCAGTAAAGTCAAAAGTTATATATGTTGCATATCACATATATATCTGTTAAGAAATTTGTATCTAGAATATGTCAAGAACACTTACAACTCTATAAGGAAAAGGTAATTAACACAATTTAAAAATAGGCAAAGTATGTGAATAGACATTTCTCTAAGGAAGTTACACAAATTGCCAATAAACACATGAAAAGATGTTCAACATCATTAATCATTATGAGAATAGAAATTAAAACCACATTGAGATACAACTTCATATTCACTATAATTGTAAGAAAAAATAGTTAATAACTAGTATTGGCTAGGATATAGAAAATCTTTTATGGTGTTGGTAAGAATGAAAAATATTTTAGCCTCTCTGGAAAAAAGTCCTCAAAAATTTTACCATAGGGCAGCACCTGTGGCTCAAAGGAGTAGGGCGCCAGCCCAATATACCGGAGGTGGCAGGTTCAAACCCAGCCCCAGCCAAAAACCACAAAAAAAAGAAAAAAGGAATGCCCTCTTATTGGGTGGTGCCTATGGCTCAGTGAGTAGGGTAGTGGTCCCATATACCAATGGTGGTGAGTTCAAACCCAGCCCTGGCTAAACTGCAACAACAAATAAATAAATAAATAAATAAATAACTGGTTTCTTAAAAAAAAAAAAAGATTTTACCATAGTTATCTTATGACCTAAAAATTCCACTCTTAGGACAGAATTCAGTGGAATCAAAAGAATGAAAAATATATATGTCCAACTCCAAAACTTGCACACTATTTTTTTTTTATTTACTATGTGCCCTTATACAGAAAAAAAAGTGCGAGTTAAACTACAGCATATGTACTCATATCATTATAATAATAAACACTTCCAACAGTTCTTTAATTATAAAAACATTTACATGTTAACTACAAATAGAAAAATGCTGAAAAACAGTATTCTTGTGAAATTTAGATTCCCTGAACTATGAAGATAATACTGACAATGCCTCTTTGTGCCATATGCAGCTGACATTCAGGTTTTTTTTTTTCTTGCATTTTTTGGTACTGTTTTAATTTTTTTTTTTTTTTTTTTTTTTATAAAACAAGCAATTCCAGATATCTTATAAACAA
>CAUYRH010166687.1:0-18361 GCA_963574655.1 Perodicticus potto | reverse complement strand
GGCGAACCTTACTAAATGCAGAATACAAATGTCTTCATATAATAACTGAGAAAATGCCAGGAAGGCTATGTTAATCAGTTTGATGAAAATAGTTAAGATTGTATATGAAACCAGCACATTGTACCCCTTGATTGCGCTATTGTAAATAGCTATGATTTAATAATAAAGACAATAAAAAAATGCCTTATTGAGCATGTTATGTGTAATTAGTAGTCATATTATATTCAGCTGGAAAACTACAGGAGGCAAGTATAGATTGGACGTCAGAGGTATCTCAACTGCAGGGACAGGTTAGCTAATAATTTTATACAGACTTTCCTCAGTCAAGGTTGAAAGTTTCCTCTTGGAACACTGATTTCTTAGTACTTCTTGTCTTCCCCATATGCAACCCATGTTGGCTGTGGTGACAAGAGGAAGCTTCAGGCAGTCAGTTGCTTGTGGCTGGAGCTGTGGAGTCAGCATGAGTGAGAACGGTGTCCTGAGTTAATATTGGCAGGTGTCAATGATCTATTTTTTTGTAGAAAACATGGCTTTGAATTCCAACAAATATGAAAATATTTCTAAAATCAGATTTTACACAAAGTGATTATATTGGGTTAACCAAACATCTTTGAAACATCAAGATTATTTGAAATGTGAATTTACATTCACTATAGGAAGTAGTAGTAGTTACTGAGGTTGGTAAAGACAAGGAGTTCATATAATATATAACATATGACGTGAAAAATCTAGTGAGAAAATGGAAATAGTATTTTCTAACTTGAAATTAGAGACGAAGAGGTAGATTTGATTTATCATTTTATATTGTATACTATTTTATAAATTATCATTTTAAAGCCATTAGAGCCAATGTGATCACCCCGCCCCCCTCAAAAAAATGAAGAACAATAAGAGAACCATGAATATTTGGACCAGTCTTTCTCTGGGAGATAGAGTACATCTTTATGATCTATCAGGCAATATACAGGAGGTTTAGTTGTTTTTGAAAAACAAAATAACTTTATACATAAATCTTTTTATAATTTTTAAATGCAAAAATAATAATTTTCACAGGTATATCATCAATGTCTAAACATTAGGATCTTCAATAGCACACATTTGCTTCAAAGATTTAGCTCCATGTGTACTGAGAAAATATAATTCACCTTGGTTTTGCTACCTTTTTTTGATCATGTTCCTTTGTTGATTACTTTTTAAATGTTCATATTTGACTGTGTTTTAGTTTTTGCCATATCCTTGTGGTAGAGATAACTTTAAAGTGGTCCCGCAGACGCCCCACTTTCACCAACAAAATCTATGAGTTCATTCTTTCACTACATAGGTATGTTATATGGCATAGTAGTTCTTTTTTGTTTGTTTGTTTTGTTTTGTTTTGTTTAGCAGGCCCTGGCAGGGAATAGAACCTGCCACCCCCAGTGCACAGGGCCAGTGCTCTAACACAGTTGTTCTTAAGATAGGGAAGTTACCTTGGCAAACCTATCTAATCACATGATAACTTAAATGGAGGAAGTTTTCCTGCTGATGGTAGAAGGGGAAGTCAGAAGAGGAAGAGAAAGATCTGACCTACTGATGCTGGTGTTGAAGATGAAGGAGTAAGAGGAGAAGTGAGGATAGCCGTAAGGAACGTGAGGACACTGGCCATCACAGCAACAGAACCTTAGTCCTGTGCAGCTACAAGCAACTGAATTCTGCAAACAACCCAACTTTGGAAGTGCATTATTTTCCAAAGCTTCTACATAAAAACCTACCCAACTTGACTCTTTAATTTGAACCAGTGAAACCCTAAAGAGTCTTGCCAAGTCCACCAGAAATTCTGACTTTTAGAACTACAAGATAATAAGTGAGTATTGTTTTAAGCCTCTAAATTTGTAATACTTTGTTATGAAGCAATAGAAAATTATCACAACCCCTAATTTACAGTAATCAGCATTTATTTCAGTGAAACAAACTCCTGTAATACATATTAAAACTGATACTGCCATCATATACGCTTTTACTAAAAAGGACTATGAGATGAATAGAGATTGTGAAAATGTATATACTGGGACAATTGAATCAGAAAGTGTAATCATTTTGCACAGCAGCCAAAAAAATGGGGTTAGGAAATACTGAAATAGAAATCTAAAGTAACTCAATCTAATTGATTAGTATTTCATTTACTCTTAGTTTAAAGTGTTGCAAAACTTTGTTAAAGAGAGGAATAAAGTCACTGTACTTTTTGAAAATTTAAAATACAGCAAAACATTTCTCTTGAAAAGAGTCAAGGCTTTCAAAATCATATTTTCCACTGAAGGACAATCAGAGCAACACTAGATAAGTATGCATTGAGGGTGATATTTTGTTGGAAAAATAGAAGTCTTCATCAAACAATTCCACTGGACACTGCATGATATATGTTCACACAATATGTAAGAACAGCTACCAATACCTATCTCTGAGCAAATATTTCACATCACATTTGAGAGAAACCATTGACTTTTAGTGTGATCTCCTCTTTCTCATTGGATGGTGCACATACGGGGAAAAAGTATTTACTGATTTCTTTCTACTTTCAAGACTGAAACTCCATGCAAAAGGATAAAGTGTGTTTTGTGTGGTCATTCTGTAAGTCCTGATTTTGACTGGGCCCTGAGGTACTGGAACATCAACTGTGTGTGCAGAAATGCCACATGTGCTCTGGATATGGAGCGCTGCCCCTCAAAAGCAATACACAGGCAGCTCGAGTCAGAGTAATGGTGGCAATTTGCAGCAAATCTTGTTTCAGTGTTCAGAGAACTGAATCTTAAATATTGTTAATATGGTCAAAATACACGTTTTCCCTAATAATTGAAAAACAAACATAGGACTATGATTTTTCTTATTGAATTATGCTGGATACCAAAGGAAAAGTTCTTCCTAAGAAGAGAGAGATGTTATTAGAAATTGCTTTTCAAATAATTTTCTATGACTTGATAATGTTGCCTGTCTCAATGATACATATTCTTAATCTTGACTGTCCAAGAGTAATCGTTTTTGTCATTTAGAATATATTCAAATCCACATTCAAGCACTGTAGAAAGAAAGTGGCAGACAGACTCTACAGAGTTGAGTTCTCCCAAATAGTGGGTTGGAGATTCTTTCATAAATATCATTAAACCATTTCAAGGGTTTTTAACAAATGTGATATTTTAATTGGCTTCTGAGAAAATTAAGTAAGTAGTACAAATAAGAACTTGTTCTATAATTCTTGGTCGATATTAGACTGAAATAATCAGCACTCCTTGAGGAAAGCATTGACTTTTTGCTGGCATTCCTAATGAACTGGAACTTAGTACAGAATTTCCTAGTTTGGAAGAAACATCAAGTAGAAAATCACACCAATAGTGCAAATATATGTGCTTTATAAACCAACCTTGCATGGAGTCTGACTTACAGCCTAAATTATTTTCTGTAAATACACTGACTAAAGTCTGCTTTAGAATCATCTCTCTTACCGATCTGAAGCAACCATTATTTTTAATTTTACACATTACATTGTAATTCGTAAAATTCCAATGTTACTGTTTACAATTCCAATTAAAATAATTTAATTTACTTAAAACTAAGAACTGCATGTGCATCTAAAGAGGATTTTTTTTTTTAATATTTACCTACCAGACTTAAGAAGAGAAAGTTAAATGTTCACACAGATGGATAGAACCAAGATAAACGGATGTGCCGAATGCATACGAAGCAGCCAAGGGATATGGTTTTGTTCGATTCCATTTAGTGCACAATCATCAATTTGTGCTTTAGCCTGCCTGTAATATACATGATACACAATATTCTTTGTTTTCTAGCATAAAATTTGCATAAATACCCTCAGTCTATAAGCATCTCCTATTCTTTGTGGGAAACCAACTATGATCCAAAGGCAGACTGCTTTTTACCATGGAGGAGCTTTCTTGTCTTATTTTATTTATTTCTTGCCAAATTCTGTTGCTTTCACATATTTCTTGGCATGCTGTGATTCTAAATGATTGGTAAGTCATCAAAATCGGGAATATAAAGAATTGCCAATCCATGTAAAAATGCAGAAGTTGTAGAAAAAGCTAAATAACACAGCACAACGTGTCAGTCTGGGCAGTGTGCTCCTCTTAGGTGAGGCGAGAGGAACAAACATGCTTTTTAGAAAGAACAAGTGCTGTTCCCATTGATGTTCATAATAAATCATCGTTCAGGAGATTCTGTCAATAACACATTGCCCCCAATCGCTTCATGCCTGCAGCATTACGCTCATGCTATTGCAACTAGATGAGCTATCAAAGCCTCATGCAGTCAAAGAGAGTAGTTTAAAGAGGTACAATAACAGGCGATTTGCAAACAGCCCAAACCTTTAGCTTCTTCCCCTTTTCCAAAAGTGTGCAGTGAATTTACATTAACACCTGCTATTGGAGATGAAAGAATGGATTTGCACTGCGAGGAGGATGCCAACTCCTCCTATAAGAGAGAATCATTTCCCTAAATTGCAGGATATTATGCCAAACTGAAGACAGCATGCTGCATTTGGTATATTGGGTCAAATTTGGATTTCAGAAATAAAAATGGCCGCCCATCATTTAGCACATAGAACTCAGAAGCCTTGTCTCATTGAATATTTTCTACATAATCACCAGGCTAAATTTACTCTGTGAGCAGGTAATTTTTATTGTTCAAGGATAATTTATACCAATAGACATTTTACTACATACTCATTCAGATTACTATGGCATCTAAGATTTTCATGCTGTTAAATTCAATTTATTGTGGAACATAAGGGCAATTAAGGGATAGGAGATGACATTATATTACATCAAAGTGAACTACAGGAAAAGGAGGAGTGCACCACTAGAAATTTGTTACATATTAACACAATTTTGAGTATTTTTCCTCTGGTAAAGAGGCAGACACTATTTCTAACAACTGTCTATGTGTCAGAGACATTGTTCAGACATTATTTATTATCTAAAATCTAATGAATCATTAATTAAGGACTGAAGTGACAAGTAAAAATGACAAAATGAAAAATCTAAAAGTCTGAGGAATAAATACATATCACCAAATATATTTAAAAATTAATAAAATAATATCCAAAAGCACTTGTACACCTGGTATATCTGATACACTCATTTCCCTTACATTTATGAGTGCTACTACCTTAGTTTTGTATTTCTGAATAACAAATTACAAGAAATTTAGTGGTGTAAAAAAGATGCAGTTATTATCTCAGATTTTCTGTAGTCAGAAATCTGGTCATGCCTTAGTGGAGCCCTTTGAGTCAAGGTCTTTGACAAGGTTATTGCTGAGGTGTTAGCCAGGGCTTCCTCTCACCTCAAAGCTCAACCCAGGAGTATCCACTTACAACCTCAGGTGGGTTGCAGTACAGCTTCAGTCTCTTAATGCTGTTGGCTTGAGCCGCCTCAATTCCTCATGTTCAGTTGAGGTCACCATCAGTTCCTTGCCACGTGGGCCTCCCCAAGATAACAGCAGTGTCAAAGTCACCAAAGGAAGGTGTCCCGGCAAGACCCATGTCGCCTTGTCTAACCTAATCATGGAAGGGATTAAAGGGCCCATCACCCCCCTGCACTGTCCTAAGCCACTCACAGATGGTGTCAGACTGAGGGGCCTGGGGACAAATTACCACGGACACAAGTGCCAGGAACTGTTAATGATTATTGGAAAAATTAAGTGGGTAGTTTGGCACCATGGCGGCAATCGCCTGTTGAGATTCAGCTTAAATCCACCGTCTTCTCCACCGAATTCGGTGCGCTTGAAGATCTTCACTCTCGCTGCTCACCGCGCAGATTCACCCAGGGTCAATACCGAAAGTGCAGAGCCCAAGGTCATGTTCTTTGACTACAGCTGAGCCCGGCCAAAGTCCCTTCAGTGCTGCCTTGTCCTGTTTCTGCCCAATCCGCTTCCCTTCCTCTTCTTTCAGGGGTCAAAACTGCCTGGCGCTGGGCTGTGCTCTCTGCTGATTTCCGCTTCCTCCCCCGCGCTGGGCTGCGCTCTCTGCTGACTTCCGCTTCCTTCCTCAGACCCTGCACAGACAGGATTCACTGTCCAACTGCAGTCGCTAACATGGCGTGGTGTTTGCCTCTTGGCAGGGCTGAATTAATGCACAGATACAAACCAAAAGCAGGTTTAGGAAAATAAAGTGATGGAGAGTATTGCTGAGTTGCGATAAACACTGTACATAACTTACAAAAAGGAAACAAAAATTACATTAACTGACCCCTGTTTCCTTCGTTTTTAAAATTCCTTCTCTTAATTTCATATGTGTCCATTTGCTTTTGGGACAAAGCTTCCCCTGCACATTCCCTGAATTATTTGCCATCCTTTCAGGTTGAGAAAGAGAGAGCGCAAACAACAAACATCCTGATTTCTTTTTTTTTTTTTTTTTTATTGAATCATAGCTGTGTACAATAATTCAATCATGGGGTACAGTGTGAGGGCTTCAGATACAATCGGAGATATTTTCATCAACCTGATTGCGATAACATTCAAGAGACTTTCTCATTATTATGTGAGAACATTTTTGATCCTTATTTAGAAGTTTTCTCCTAACCCTTCAAATATGCACCACAGGTGGGATCCCGCCCTTTATCCTCTCTCCCCCCACCTTATCCCTCCCCGTCCCTTGATTTCTCTTTTATGAGCAGGCGTTTAAAAAAAAAAAAAAGCTTGCCGTAAAATAAAACACAGTATTTCCTTTCAACTGTATAAAATCTTTTACTTTCATAATTATTACAAATAACTTTTTATGTAATTATCATCAAATTCCCATTATATGTAGGAGATATAAGAATAATAAATACATGTGGCAATTTTTTGTTTAAGCACCTACACAATTTCAAATTTATTATCATTTCATACTTGGGAACAGATATCATGTCATAACTACCACTATTTTTTTTTAAATAGACAAACCTAGGTGTTAAATGAAGTGATAATCAAGTACCTCAATAGTTAACTAACTCAGAGGAGAAATTCCAGGGTGAAAGGTTCTAGAGCTATCGTCCCTGAATCTGAAATCTTCAGAGTTTTGTTCATTAGAATTGAGTTTTCTTCTGCACAAACACGAATAGTAATGCAGATTGATGGCTTGGATAATGAAGTACCAGAGCTAGTACATTGTGGAATCTCTTATTTGTGGAGTATCTGAGCAATGGCCCTCCCACATGTGTGCAAGAGGACCCACAGAGAATGTGTTCAGAGACTTCACCCCAGGAGTGCTGAAAACGTTTCCAATCACCTGCCCATTTTTTTTAACTGAGCGTTCTTTTTCTCAGAAATTAGTTGTGAAATTAGTTTTGTATTCAAAATACTAATTTTTTTTTTGCTATTTAGTTGCATTAGAAATATCTTCTTCCAATTTGTTGTGCTTCTGACGCCTAACCTGTTATATAGAAAGAAATGTCTAAAGTGTAATCTATCATTGCAACTCACATTATTATAGATACATATGTGAAAAGTATGTGGAGAAATTTTAAGTTTTGTGGTATTTGAGAGAAAGTAGGAAAAGGAGACTTGTGGGGAGCTTTTGCTTTATCTGTAATGTTTTATTTTATTAGATGAAAAACAGGCAAATGTGCAAAATGTAATATTTTCAAACCTGAATGTTAGGAATGCAGAATCCATATGTTGTTTTTCTGTATGAATTTTACTATTTATAATATATTAAATCTATGGATAATACATTTATTTGCACATACACATGCATGGTTTATGTGCTGGTCTGCCCCACTTCCCCTCTGGCATTGAGGTTCCTTCAATCAGCTTAAGAGTAAGTGGAGAATGATGGAGAACATGAGAAGGAAGGGGAACCACCCAGTTCTGTGACTCATAACCTCCCCCTGTTAAGAAACTCAGGCATCTCGATTCTAACTTCCCTAATTTATCCCATCAAATTTAGTTCTTTCCAATGAAAGATTTATCCTGAAATTCAAGATAGAACAGAAGGGAATTCAGGACTTCCAAAAAACTATTTATGAATCCCTATTCAACAAATGGCTTTGGGAAAATTGGATAGCCACACATAGAAGATTGAAATAGGATCCTTACCTCTCACCCCTCACCAGAATTAATTCAAGATGGATAACAGACTTAACCCTAAGGTATGAAACTATAACAAGTCTAGAATATGTTGGAAAAATCCTTTGAGATAGCAGCCATAAAAAAGTTTATGAAGAAGACCCCAAAGACAATTAACAACAAAAAATTATTAAATGAGGCTTGATTAAATTAAAAAACTTCTGCACAGACAAAGAAACAATTATTAGAGAGAATAGACAACTCTCAAATGGGAGAAAATATTCTCAATCTATACATCGGATAAGGTGGTAATAACCAGAATTTACAAGGACTCATACAAGAAAAATAATCAAACAGTTCTATCAAAAAGTAGACAGAAGAGAGAGAGGGGTAGAGCAAGGTGGCAGAACAGAAGAATGGTTCAGCTGAGCTCTCCAGAATGACTGGGGATAAGGAGTGAACCCATCCATATTTCGCATGAGGACCTTACCCAGAGTCATGGCTCCGGGAGCACAGCAAGGAAGTAGTGAGCTAGATGCAGCATATGATCTGGCGCAGTGGAAATTTGATGAATCAGGCAACTGGTTGCTACTGGCTGGGATTGGTTGGCTGCCCACAGAGGCCCAGGATGGGAGGAAGCCTTTCTGGAGTTTTCAGTGGTTAGGGAAAACTGCATGTTGAGGAGAAAGCTTGGAATGGTGGGCAGACTTGAACAGTATACAGCAATGTGATTTGACTGCCAGTTGGAGTGGACTTGCCATAGCTTTGGTGGCTGGTGAGCTAGCTATACTGAGAAAATCTCAGTGGCCAGGGGGCTGCCACTGTGAGAAGGTTGGGGGCAGGGAAGGTCTTAGCAGGGACCTAAAGTACAGCAGTCTTAATTCTACCTGCTGGGATCAGAACTCCACTCTTGGGACAGGCTGAGGTACTCCTGCATCCCATGGGAACTGGAGTCAGGGGGTGCTGTGAGACCTGCCCCTGAGGGATTCTTGTGTGCTTTAAGATCCCAACCTGTTAGGGTCTGAATGCTGAGGAAACAATCAGGCAATCGCCAAAGGCATCTAAGTTTGAAATAAGGACCCTAGAGATTGCTGGCTGTCTCCTAAAAAACCACAGTGCCACTTGGTGTCCAGGTGATACATTGCAACATACTGTCATCAAGAGCAAGGAGATTGGCCAACATCACAAAATCTCAAAGCTAGAGATGCTGGTGTGGATGTGGAGAGAAGGGAACACTTTTACACTGCTGGTGTGACTGCAAACTAATACAACCTTTTTAGAAGGAAGTATGGAGAAACCTCAACGAACTCAAACCAGGCCTCCCATTTGATCCTGCCATCCCATTATTGGGCATCTATCCAGAAGAAAAAAAAAAATTCTTTTATCATAAGGACATTTGCACTAGACTATTGATCACAGTTTAATTTAAAATCATCCAAATGTGGAAACAACCTACCACCCAATCCAGGAATAGATTAACAAGCTGTGGTATACGTATATCATGGCATACTATTCTACCACTAAAAAAAGATGGAGACTATATATCTTTTGTACTAACCTGGATGAGGTGGAACACATTTCTCTTAGTAAAGCATCACAAGAATGGGAAGCAAGAATCCAATGTACTCAATTTTGATATGAGGACAATTGATGACCTAGTATACAGTGAGGGGTGGAGGAATGGGGGAGTGGAGGGAAGGAAAGAGGGAGAGGGTGGGGGTTCACAACATTTGGCACACCTCTTGGGAGAGAAACACATTTATAAGAGGGACTTTGTGTGACAAATGCAATTAGTGCTGGTTCTCTGTACCCTCAATGAATCCTCGACAATAAAAAAATAAGTAGGCAGAAGACATGAATGGAAGCTTTACAAAAAAAGATAAACTAATGGTCAATAAACATATGGTAAATGTCTATAATAATCTGTAAAATACAAAGGATAAACAAAATGAGATATCTCCTAACTCCAGGGAAAATGATTTTTATCAAAAAGTCCCCAAACACCAGAAGCTGGTATGGATGCAGAGAGAAAGAAACACATGTAGTCGGTGGGACTGCAAACTAGTACAGCTTCTATGGAAATAGCATGAGAATTCCTCAGAGAACTAAAAGTAGACCCACTGTATCTAGCAATCCCACTATTGGGCATTTTCCCAAAGGAAAAGGGTCACCTTATCAATAAGACCTATGGACTCAAATGTTTACTGCCACACAATTCATAATTGCAAAGATGTGGAATTAACCCAAGTATCCATCAGTCTATGAGTGGACTTATAATATGTGGTTTATGTACACTATTGAGTACCTTACTCAGCTATAACAATCAAGGTGAACTAGCACTTTTTGTAACAACCTGGATGGAACAATAGACATTTCTCCTAAGTGTAGTGTCACAAGAATGGACAAACAGGAAAGGTACTCACTATTAAATTTAAACTAATCGGTCAGCACTCTTGTGCATGGGGGGAGTAAAACTCAATGGAAATCAATCAAGTGAGGTGGGGAGGGAATGTGTAAAATCACACCTAACTGGTACAATGTACACTTTCTGGGTGACAGGCACTCTTATAAGTTTGACGTAAAATTATACAAAACAATTCATGTAGCCAAAACATTTGCACTCCTATAATATTCTTAAATAAAAAAGGAGGACACTCGGGAATCTTTCAAATACATAATAAAATTTTTCTGAGAATGTAAAGATGCATGTTTTATAGCCTCTACTCAGAAACATAAATAAAATCTGGAGGGAATAAGTAAGACCTGATCTTCTGAGGTGATGTGACTGAGATGTCTGAAGAGCAAGAACAAAGATCCGACGTTACACTTAAGGGTAAGCAAGAGAAGAAAAGCTAGATTTAAAGAGAAAGGGGACAAAAATTATATCACTGGTTGGACTGGGCATCTCAAAATTGATCGCCAAGCTGTCATGCAAAGGCTTAGGGAGCAAACTGAAAAGACCGAAACATTGTTCCTCTAAGAATGAACCTAAGTGGGAGAAAAGAATTGATTTGAAGAAAATTGATATTTTTATTGTATAAAGTCATCTTTAAGCAGTGATATCTGACCACTTATTTAATTTTAAAACATTTTCTACCTTAAAACTTCAGAGAAAGATAACTTAATAAACCTGTAAACCACAGAAACACACACACACACACACACACACACACAAAGTGAGATGGGGTAAAATAATCTTTACAGGAATGTGGGTCTATAATATAGAACAACAAAAAAATAATATTTCTCCATTATGCATTTAAAGAGAGTTAATATCCTGGAGAACATTTTGGGTATTAAACACTTTAAAAGAAGAATGAGTAAAAAGAGCCTAAATATGAAGGAAGACATTTTGTTCTGGGTTTATTAACTTGCCATTCTCTTCGGCTTACAAGTTCCTGTTGTTCTCTGTGGTTGTTTTATTTTTCAGATGGTTCTGGACATCTGGTGCTGGCAAGGCAGCTGGAGCATAGCCTCTGCTGCTAAGCTATTATTAGCATCTCTCTTTTTTTTCCTGTTTTGTTTTCAATTAAAGTTTTAAAATGTGCCTCCCTCAACCTTTCACTTCATCTAATCCGTATAAATATCCTTGAGGCGAAAGAGGACTTGAAGGTGGGCAGAAGAAAGCCCAGCTTGTCATAACCCGTGTAGGTGATCAAAGGGAGCCAGGTGCTCCCGTAACCTTTGATCATTAACTCAGAGTCCAGCATCTGGGGAAGGGAGGGTGTGGCTTTGTGTCCTCAGATTCCATTGTGGTGGCTCATGGTGAGAGAGAGCAATTTGAGGTAATGAGAACAGAAAATAGAAATATCTAGCTTGACTTTATCTATTAAATTATAGAAATGTGTGTATTTTATTTAACAGTTAATTAGGCCATCAATAAAATGATAAAATAACTCCTAAGAGTAGCCTATACTTTTACAGTATCTGACTTTAAGTTGCACCACCCTCCTTGTGTCAGGCTCCAGGAACTTTCAAAACAAAGCATTAGGTGGTGTGAAGCAGGAAAATAAAAAATTTCGGAAGTGTGAGTTTTGGCTTATCCTCTGGGGCTCTAGTGATCACTTGTCAAAAGATTTCCTCTAAGTTTGCCATTAAAGGGTTTACAATAGATTTCAGTGTGGAAGACAAAAGTGAAATAAATGATAATATTTCTGAGCCATTAATGTAAAGAAACAGGTAATTGAAAGTTGGAAGTGCATTAATGTGCTAACAGGGAAGTGATTAAAGCAAACAATGGATTTTGTTACCTGGTATACTTTTCTCCCTATGGATTGCTAAAAGGACCTTAAATAGTTATTCAATTACAACTAGGAAGTACATTGTCAAGAAAATTCTGCTTCTAGAAATAGACAATTATGGAAACCAGCCTTAGTGTGCAAGAAAAGTGATTTTCTCATACGTCTGGATTTACATGAAAGAGTGAGTTTTAGAGGATGTCAAAGGACAATGCATGTACCAAAAGTGCAAGAAGATGGAAAGGAAGCCTGGGACGGCAGTGGAAGGCATTACTTCCCTACTGTGGCATGGCTGACAATCAATAATTAAATACTATTTTAATTGTAACCCTCTTGGGTGGGGAAGGTCTAACTTTGCATTTGATACAGTGCACAGTGGATCCTTAGCCTTCAATCAATGCAAATAATGGAACTGTCCCTTTGAGTGCAAAGTATGAAATTCTCATGTTTTTACCAGAGCTGGTCACAAGTGAATACTGATCTTCTTCTCAAAATATTAAAGTATTCCTTTCATTCCTTTAATCCCTGAAGGTCCTTAACATTTTATTTTCCTTCTTTTTGTTTCCCAGAAGGACATTTGCAAACAGGTTTTAGGAAAAACAAACAAACAAACAAAAGCCTTTTTATCTTTAGGACGTTATTTGGAAATGGCCCTAACTATTTGCAGTTCTAAATGTAATGTGTAATTCTGCAAAGAATTACAGAGGTACCCCAGCACTTCAAAGCTGGATGAGGCTGAATAATGCATAAAAATAGGTGTCGACTGTTCCAATTGAAGGTTGTTTCACAGGACCTGAAAACACTATTTTGTTTTCCCTGCCAATCATCTGATTGTGACAATTGTTAGTCACGTGACATTAGACAAATCTTTTCAAGGGGAGTAAGTGGAGCAAATCCAGGCAAGCAGAATGGGCTTAGCTCCCTTCCTCACAAAATAACTAGAAAGAGCACAGATGCGATTAAAAAAAATTAATGTATCCCAGCACACACCCCTGCCTTTCTCTTCCACCAGATGGAAATTCTGCTAGAGCAGAGCTCATCTTTAAAGCTCAGTGTGCACTGCACTAGTGCAGAGAGGGTTCAGAACACAGGCATGTTATTCTAGCTTTGGAAATCATGCTCAGAGAGAGGAGAATAACTTTTCTTACCTCTTTGACAGATTTCTAGTCTCGCGTTCAGCATTGGCATTTTTTTTTATCTTTTATATTTAATTTTTAAGGCAAGCATAAAAAAAAAATTTATTGAGGAAAAGAAAGATGGGCTGACAGAATAAGAAAGATTACAAAGCAGGATACATTGTCCATAGAAAGCAAATAGGCCCCCATTGCCAAGGCAAGTAGGCAATGAGGCCAACATTATTATTTTTTTTTTTTTCAGGATAACAAAGAGAAATCTTATTAATTAAGAATGAAGAAGTTTGGAGCACTTTCAAAGAGAGCTGTAAGTGTGTCCCTCTGATGAAGGAAAGAAGGTGAAAAAGACCAACTCTATTTCTTTTAAATCAATTTTTTAGTGTTTATAATCAATTCCTCACCTCTTTCTCGACGACACAATTCTAACTGTACTGTATTCCTAGAGCACAGCCCCAACTGTACTCCGTCTTGCTAATGGCTGAAATGTTTTCCTGGCAGTAGGTGGAGTCCAATCTGTTCTTCAGGAACCGGACCAGTCTCATCCCTCAAACATCCCCCCACCCCCCACCCACCATCCCAGCTCCCGCCCACTATGCTTGCCCTCCTTTCTCCAGCACCCAGTCTGGTTGTCTCTTGTGGATTTAGGACTTTATGCTTTTTACTTGCGCTACTTCCATTCAAGTCTCCTGCTGAACTATGAAATCCTCAAGTACACAGAACCGTAGCTAAGTTATTCTGCCTTATGTAGAATGTTGTAGAAAATCACTTTAAATAGAGCGAAAGCTCATGCACATATTGTATCACAAAGCCGGTATTCCAACTTGGCACCCTGGTTCCAGCATCTTCACTTGTGTTTCCCAATCTCCCACTTACATCTTTTTTTTGAAGCAATAAATAAATGAAGGAATGAATTTTTATTTATGTAACTATTAAAATTAATTTTACTATTTAAATTCTCCTTCCTTTTATATATAACCTCTTTTGTATGCACAAAATTGATTTTCCCTTGCTATTCTCAGGATTATTTGTCTTTAGATGGTTTGATCGTAATGTGTATTGGTATGATTCTCTTTAGAGAATATTCTAATTGGAGTTATTCAGACTTGTTAAATCTATTTTTCCTTCAGATTTGAAAAGTCTGGGGCCATAAATTTCTTCAAATAAGATCTCTGCCACTTTCTTGTTAGATTTTCATGATGTGCTTATTGGTTCCCTTAAAAGTGTCCTTCTATGACTGGGGTTTTCTTCACCTTTTTTTTCCTTTTTGCTCCTCTGACTTGATGATTTTTTCAAATAATTTGTCTTCAAGGTTGTTGATTCCTTTTTTTATTTTTTTGCCTAATAAACTATGCTGTTGAATGTCTTTAATGAATTTTACAGTTTATTTTATTACATTTTTAAGTCAAAAATTTATGGGATTTTTTAATAATTACTATCTTTGTTGATATTCTCCTTTTGTTCATCCATCATTTTTCTTATCTTGTTTAGGTGTTGCTTTGTGTTCTCTTCGCACCAAGCATCTTCGTGTGCAGTATCACTTATCTCAGTCTTTGTCAGGCAGCATAATGATCTGCATTTCCTTATGGTCAGTTTCTGGCATTTTATTTTGGTACTTCAATTGAACCATGTTTCACTGTTTTTATGGATGCCAGATATTTAAAAAAAATCTTTTTCTGGAATTTTGACATTAGAAGAAACATTCTCTTCTCCTAGTCTCTGCGTACTAACTTCCTGAAGATGAAGACCTCCAGCACTCAGCCAGCTGGAAGTTCTCTAACACCTTTTCTGATCTCTCACTCCTTCTGGTACCTTCAGCTCAACATGCCGCTTGCTTCTGTTTTCAGCATCTCCAAACTCTGCCAGCACTCTGACAGACAGACACAAATCAGTCCCTTAGGCAGTCCTTCAACAAATATAAACTGTGGACACGGGGTCCACCTTGGAGGGAGGAGCTCTGCTATGGATGGTGTCTTCCCAGTTGTTTCCACTATACCTCATAAAAAGGAGAAACACAATTGGGTACTATACGTGTTTCAATTTTCAACTCTCTTACTGAAATTCCTTCTTGAATTTACAGTGACCTGGTGCTCTATCTTTTCAACTCATTTCAAAAGTTCTCAGAGAGGTAGGCTAGTCCATATGCTATTAATAACCAGGTGTCTCTGTGGGAGAAGGATTGTCCATGGCTTCCTCATTTTCCGTCTAGCTGGAGTGTCTCAAAAATACTCTCTGTTGGCTCAGCGCCTGTGGCTCAGTGGGCTAAGGCGCCAGCCGCGTACACCTAAGCTGGCGGGTTCGAATCCAGCCTGGGCCTGCCAAACAACAATGATGGCTGCAACCAAAAAATGGCTGGGCGTTGTGGCGGGTGCCTGTAGTCCCAGCTACTTGGGAGGTGGAGACAAGAGACTCGCTTGAGCCCAGGAATTGGAGGTTGCTGTGAGCTGTGATGCTACAGCACTCTATCCAGGGTGACAGCTTGAGGCTCTGTCTCAAAAAAAAAAAAAAATACTCTCTGTTTTCTACATCAGCTATCCTTTGTAAAAGGCATGTGTTATCGGATTTTACTTACTAACAAGACCATGCAAAATATAGACAAATAAGAGTCATGTTTCTGAGTTCTTTTCTGTATTAAGGAATTAATTATATTGCAAGATTATCATGAGCTCTGGGTTGATGAACCTGTATTGTGTAAGGAACAATAGGCCAATATTTAATATAATTTTGAAACTATTCTTAAGCCATACATCAAACATAACGGGACTTAAAGGTATTGTGCATTACAAAATTCTTTGCATTTTGATTTTAGCATTCTTTATTTGCTCTTTTCTTATGGAAAATGTCTCAATGCAATAGTAACCTCCAAATATGCAATTGGGCCAAGTATCACAGTGAAAATCAAAATACAAGAGGATTGGGTAGGTTAACACACTTAGCATTGGGGCATAAATGATTCATAAATACATTACATGAATATTTTTTATTAAGTCATAAATACATAAATCATATATACATTAATGCATTTATGGGATACAATGTGCTGATTTTATATAAAATTTGGAATGCTTCCCCCTCTCTTCTCTCTCTCTGTCCCACACTAGTCTTCTTCCCTAGTGGCGAAGTGGTGAGTAACAGAGTTAAGGTTTGACCAAAGGTTTTTAATAAAATGAGAAGTGCCTGGTAACAATTACACACTCTTGCTCTGCCAGAAGTATCATGACACATAGTTTGACAGTTGATCTGAGGAGCAGCCAAGGGCTGTATGTACAGAGTGTGCATGGAACTGTGTGGGTGACAGTGTCATCAGTGGAAGGCCTAATTATTGACATGATATAGTTTGGATATTTGTGTCCTCCAAATATCATGTTGAAATTTGATCTCCAACATTGCAAGTGGGGCCTGCTAAAAGGCATTTGAGTCATGGGGGCAGATTCCTCGTGGGCGGCTTTGTGCTGTCCTTGCAGTAATGAGTGAATTTTCTCTTTAGCATTTTCCATGAGATCTGATTGCAAAGACAGCCTGGCACCTCCTTCATGTGATGCCAGTTCCCTTTTGTCTTCTGTCATGAGTAGAGTGGACGTTTCTTGAGGTCTCTTCAGGAGATGCTGTTGCCACGGCTTCCTGTCTAGCCTATAGTACTCTGAGCAAAAAAAAAAAAAAATAACCTCTTTCTTTATAAATCACTCACCCTCAGGTATTCCTTCATAGCAGTTCAAACAGTCTGAGATAGACTGCATGCACGTTGAGTACCTAGAGTGTTTCATGCACACATGTGGTATAGTATGAAAATTTGATGCCTCCTACACATTTAGTTTATCATGGACATTTAGTATCTCAATTATTCTTTCTGTCCATTTCTATTTTAATAGGTAGGCTTTTCTTACTATTGCTATATATAACAACCCACAGGCTATTTACTTGCTTCTTATAATTTTTCATTTTATCCATCCCATTTTTTTGATTTCTATAAGAAAATGTTCATATTTACAATAAATATCATAATGTCCATTACAGATTTTTTGATGTATTTGTTATAATAGGGCATTGTATTTTCTAATTCCAAAAGAACTAACCCTAGACATCATTAGTGAGGAAAAAAGAAATTTCCCCGAGTCCTTACCCTGGGTCAATTAAAAATCTGGATACAGAAAGGAGAGCAATGTGATTCCTCTTTGTAAACATTTCCCTCCAGACCTCTCCCTGTCCTACATTAGCAGATCATACCTTTCCTCCTGCCTCTTACACACATCAGGACTCCTTCTCCTTCAACTAAGTTGAAACCCCACTTGCCAGACAGGCAGATTATAGCGAAAAGTGTGAGGACAGCTAATGGTTTTAAAATGACTTCTAGTTATCAGTCAAGACCTTGTCACGTTCAGTCTTTACAACTACCTTAATAATAATTTTTATTTTATTTGTAGATTAAAAGTTACAAATTTACTTGCTTTAAGTGATATAATTACAAAGAAATTTACCCAATATTGAAACCAGAATTCACTGATAGCACATCCTGTGTTATTTCTCTTTCCCTCTTTTATATTACCTTATATTTATCCAATGGTCTTTAAGCTGTTAAGTATCTTCTACTCAGAATGTTCTGTACAGAATTAAAGTGAATCTTTGTGTCTCATTTCTTTGTTTTCTTCTCCACTATGGTGAAATAGATAGTGATTAAATATATATTTTCCTTAAATAAAACTCAGCCCTACTATGAAACAAATTTATACCTTTCATATGAAAGCTTTAACCCAACTACAGCCCAAGAATGTGGGGAAAGGGACAAGGGAGGGGAGGGGGGAGGTTTGGATGGAGGGAGGATAGTTGGTGGGGCCACACCTATGGTGCATCTTAGAAGGGTACAGGTGAACCTTACTAAATGCAGAATACAAATGTCTTCATAGAAAATTCCAGGAAGGCTATGTTAATCAGTTTGATGAAAATAGTTCAGATTGTATATGAAGC
>CAUYRH010166685.1:0-18632 GCA_963574655.1 Perodicticus potto | reverse complement strand
GTTCGAATCCAGCCTGGGCCCGCCAAACAACAATGACGGCTGCAACCAAAAAATGGCCGGGTGTTGTGGCAGGCGCCTGTAGTCCCAGCTACTTGGGAGAGGCGGAGGCAGGAGACTCACTTGAGCCCAGGAATTGGAGGTTGCTGTGAGCTGTGATGCCACAGCACTCTATCCAGGGTGACAGCTTGAGGCTCTGTCTCAAAAAAAGAAGGAATACAGACGAATAAGACTGGATGTCAGTGAGAAATGTTTCAGTTGAGTGATGGGTAAATAAGATTTCATGACATCTTCTCTCTACTTTGGTACATCCTTAACTTTCCTTAACTATATTTTTTTAAATAAAGAAATGCACATATCTTTGGTATCAAATATTTAATGTACCTTTTTTTAAAGAAATATTTAGCAATGTGTATATTTTTAAAAATTGTGAAATGTAAATTTAAATTTAATTGAATAGCTTGCAAAAACACTCCTAGGAAGTATAGGTGATGCTTATTCAGATGTTAATCTTAACATCTTAGATTATTCAAAACAAATAGTTGTAAAAGCTCCTCCAAAATATGGCCTGATTTCCTTCATTGTTGATCTGCCGTGTGAGATGCTGACCTTCCTTCCTCGCATACCGACCCAGGGAGTATCAACCCCCCACACATAAACTTGGAGGACACATATCTGACTTATTCTTACCGTTAGTTTTCCTTTCAACCCAAGCATTGATAGTTTTCCTTGTTTCTTCTGTAGACTGAACAAAATCAACAGTTTGCAACCCGGCTTGATACAGTTTCTCAGAACAACTTAAATATTGCTGCAAAAGAAATGACACTTGAACAACCCAAAAACAGAGGAAGGGAAACAAAAACCAACTGCTCACTGGGTTCTAAAACCCCAACTCAGAGACCAAAGCAGCTCACATATCCAAATCACAAAGAAAACAGAATTCCTAAGAACGTATTTTTAATTAAACAAATACATTTAACAAAATCCAAAACGTCTCCAAAAGGAGTGTTCAGAAACGTTTGGTTGTTACTTCTGTTACATCATTGGCTTTCTTAGATCTGAAACATTCAAAGCAAAATGACAAATAGCAATATAGTATCTTTACATCCCATTCCTACTCTTTCCTCTTCACAGCGGACATACAGGAGTTGCTGTTCTCATGTGGTAGGAAAGCTGGGACCCAGAGTAGTTAAATGATGTGCTTGTCTAAAGTCTAATCTTAGAAGGGACAGGTGAAACCTAATAAATGCAGAACACAAATGTTTTCACACAATAAATGAGAAAATCCCATGAAGGATATGTCGAACAGTTGGATGAAAATATTTCAGATTGTATATGAAGCCCGCACACTGTACCCCATGATTGCACTAATGTATACAGCTATGATTAAATAAAAATGAAAAATAAATAAATAAAGTCTAACTGAATGCCCCCTCCTGGTATACATCAATCTCCCCATAAGCCACCATAAACAAATTTAATAATAATATTCTCTGATGTAGACAATTGACATTTTCTTCAAATGTATGAAAACATAAACAAAAATATCTTAAGGAATTCACTATGCTACTCATCTGTAACATATTATCTAAGTGCGAGTTGCATACAAACTTAGTATAAAGAACCTAGCCCCTCTTTTACCTAAATTCTTACTCTGAAACTCCTGTCCATGTAGTGTTCTGGAACCACCATTGACCACCATTCATGGTGCTTGAGTCCTAGAACTGGTGAATTTCCACCACCTTGCTGTGCCCCACTGTGAATGAAACAGGACCACACAGGACTTAGAAATAGGGCAGGCGTGAAAGTGGCTGCGTGGCGATCAGTTTTCTATTTGCCTAACTGGCTTCTTTTGTGCCTAAATCCTGGGCAGAAAAAAATAAAGCTTAACTAGGAGCAAAAACTGAGCCTCAAAATGATGTCTGGAGGTGGGTCTTACTGTGATTGAAATACCCTTAAATAACTCCCCACATCCAATAAATGAGAGCTTTTCCAGCCAGAATCCTGGGAGCATAAAGTCTATCTCATGACGCAGTTAACAACAATATTCATGACACTAACAAGGAGCTTCCTATTTCAGAAACAGATTCAATTACCATCATCCCAAATCAACTTTTATCTACTTATTGTATGTCTGGAACACTGGGGAAGACTAAGGGATTAGACAGAATATCCCAACTCAAAGGACCATGACTACCAATCCCCACCACTTCTACATATGCTTTCAGCAAAAGAAAACACCTCTGAAACTTCCACAGTACCAAGAGGGGGGCCGCCCACTCCAAGTTGCAAAATTTCTATCAGAAGCTTATCCCATCTAACACATAACCTGAGCTACTAGGCTGGGGAAGGACTTTAAAAATTTAGGGCTCCCTCTAGCTTCACGCACCTGGAACGGGGTCAAAAAAAAAAAAAGTACAGGTCAAACAAAAGCTTGTTTTTCACCTCAATTACAGCAAGTAACCTAGCGATTAAAAACAAGAAAGATTTAGATATGGATCTAATCCAGTTTGCCATTTAAGTATCTCTGTGACCTCTGTCAACTTGACTCTTCAGAATCTGTAGAATTAATGGAAATTTTGTACCTGCAATTTAGCACAATGTAAGGATTATGTGTGATAATGGCTGTAATGTATCAGATAGAATGGGGAATAATAAATACTCAATACACTACATATTACAATGCTGTTGGGAAAGAGCAGAAATATTGTAAAACTTTGGAATGAGAGAAAACATAGTCTAATTCTGTCATTAAAGGTAGAAGCGTAAAGGTAAATCCCAAAGTCATATGTCTAAATAGGAACATAACTGTGGTCTCTTGATTCTCAGCACAGTGTGCTTTTAAATACCTCTTCATATTCTGCCACTAAGGACCTTTGAAGAAGATATGAACAGTGTATTTTGTTTTTCTTCTGGTCCACAAAGGATAAGTCTTTCCTATTTCACTTTGCACTTCATCCCCAATCCTGAGTTTGGAATGATCTTTTTGGTGATTTTTCAGACATAAAATTTGTATGTGATCTATATATGTAATATTCCACTACTTTAAAGGAGAGTTTGGGTAAAAAAAATACATTTCTTTGAAATTCTAAGTCAGTTAAAATTCAGTCTATTAAAGATAAATCCCATGTGACTCTTCTCACTCTTTGTTGATTTTTATGGCATGAAATTCAGAGGATGTCTAGAAAATTGTTGACCACCATTCCAGATAAACTCACCTCCTGGAAGGCCACTGTCTTTGTCCCGTAGAGTCTGGTGGCCATGCTGAGAGTATAGTTAGAGTCTGGCTGGTTGATTTGAGACAATAGGACACCAAGTTCTGAATGAATCTTTCCGCCTTGGCCGCACTGAAGCATCAGCAAACAACAAAAAATGATGTATTAAATTTCTTGATTTTCTTGTAATTGAAGAGTTATGAAAAGGTGACAGTAATGATCTAATTATGATGTTTGTTTCTCCATACCCAGAAGAAGGCCCAGAAATACAAAGAATTAAAGAGTTTGAAGCATTTTTCTTCTCTAAATCTTCTCTAGCACATCTTGTCACTCTGTAACTTTAGTTTCAGTTGGCGTGCAGAATTGTATGCTATCGCAAAACACACAAGCATTTATTGTCCCTCATGGTTTAATTCGGAAGTGGCTTTCATAAATGGTAAAGAGATACTAGTGGGGTATTCAAGGCAATAATCTAAGTCTTCTTGCTGCCTTTGTACTTTTAGAATTATTTCCCTTCTCTATCACACTTTTTCAACATCTCAATCTTCCATACAGTCACTTAATCAAACACCCCAGCCCTCAAAGGACCTGACTTCCCAGATTCATCTGGAGCTCAGTGGCAGCAATACTGCTAAGCATGAAGATGACCAAGAATTCATGGATATCATAAGGGTTATGCCTTTATTCCCTAAAGCAAAATTTCCCAAATTATGACCTTCGAACTGTTAATAATAAGTGGAGTTCCATAAAGCGAACTCAACTTCTGTTCTGTGAATCTATATGCATTTATGTATTTTCTCAACCAATCACAATCAAACACAACTCTTTTCACATAGGAGTCCTATGTAACGTTGATGTCTGAAGGAATCCTTCCACTAGAAAGAAATAGAGACCAGAGTCCCAGAGCATGTGGGCTGGCCAACAGCAGGCCCTGTTTTCCCAGTAGATGATTGTATGACAAAGCCTTGGGGTCCTTTCTCATTCCTCTCACCAGACAGGAGAAATCTAACACCATGTAGATAAGATTGGCAGGCTCAACCCGGGGCACAGTCCGTTAAAGAACAGATAAGTTGGAGTATAGATGATAATAAATCAGGTAATAAAATACAAAGGACTTTATTATTGTTATCATATTATTATTGGATTAAACTCTACAGGCTGTGGTGATAATCAGGAAGAGGAAAGGAAGAGACATAGTCAGCTCTTTTATGGGCCAAAGTGGGGACTCTGCTGCTGAACCCTTGGGCTATTATCTCTTGGTTCCTCATGTTAAAGAGCATCTAACAGCTCAGCAATGATATCAGAATACCTGAGGTGAGTCCTTAAACTCTTGTTTGAATGATTGCGCAATGTGATCATAGTGAAGCACCTAGAAAAAAGAAACAAAGAAGAATTGATTGGCATCAAAAGCAATGGGCAGTTGTAAATATCTATTTTTCTATTTCGGATCCAGACCAATAGAGATAGGTAACATTTAATATAATACTGTTACCTTCCAAGTCCTAAATTAAGTCTTTATATATCTCATTTTACCTTCCCAACAACTTTATGAATAGACACTATGTCCCCATTTTACATAGGAAATTAGGGTTGAGAGAAACAGCTTTCCCCCATACAATTGTCTCTCAGGTTCCAGAACTGGGCTCTTATCCATCAAGCTCTTCTACCCTCCCCTGTCATTCTTAGGCCATCAACTAGAACAGGGCCATCTTGGGCCATGTAAGATGTTTCATGGTTTCCCATCACAACCGATAGTAAGATGTGCAAGTAGCCCAAAGGTTCTTCCAGGCTTTCCATAGCAATAAAAATATCCATAATGGAAAAATCACCCAACTTAGCCTAAGAAACCTGAAAGGTCACCTTTCCTCTCTGAATCTCAGTTTTCCTATCTGTAAAATGAAGATAATAATTTCTACCAGCTACACAAGTTTGCAATAAAGTTCAAATGCAATCATGAACCTTTTTTAAATGTGGTAACTTCTAAAATATCATCAAGTTTTATTATAAGTGTAGGCTTCCAGAGGAAAATAGTAGAGTGCCATGCACACGCTCCTTATCACATTTAAATCCTGACAGGAGGAACTCTAAACGTAAAAGCAGAAATTTATTTGTCATCCCACTGACAGTAAGAAGGAGACTATGGGTCGCATGTATTGTACTATTTATATTACAATGCATTACATTATTTAAGCTATTATCCATTTTTAAGAAATCTGATTTGCTCAGATGTGTTTTTTCTCTCATAGAATGTCAGAGTTTTCTTGGCACAGAGCTAGAAGTAAGTTGGCTCTGGGCAAACGTCTGGTGTGTTCCATACCTTTTGCAGCTGGTCTGCGCTGTTGCCTCTGGCACCAAGGAGGATCATGCTGAGAGCATAAAGCAGATTCAGTGGAGAAAAGAAGATGTTCTCTCCTACATTGTTACTGTTCAGCTCTTTGAACACATCAAGGCAAAATTCAACATTTGCAGTGCTGAGAGAACCCATTTTTATGCCAAGCGCTGCCTTAGAACAGAAGGAGAAAATATCTCAGAACATTACCTGAAGGTGCAAACAATAGCTAAACTTCAATTATTACAATTCATGAGTTTAAGTGTCTAGGCACACTGCTTCATGACGAAGTATATGCCTGGGTCATATTTCTAAGACATTTGTAAATGCTGTGAGGAAATTCATAGTAGTTTTAGATTCTAACTAATAGAAGATTTACTATTTATTCAGCCAATAGTTCAAATCTATCTCACTATTACGTGTGTGTGTGTGTGTGTGTGTGTGTGTACATATGTATTTTAGAGACAGGGTGGCCCAGTCTGGTCATCATAGCTCACTGTAACCACAAACTCCTGGGCTCAAGTCATCCTCCCACCTCAGCCTCCTGAGGAGCTGGGACAATAGGAATGTGCTACTACACCCAACTAATTTTTAAATTTTGTGTAGAGATGGGGTCTCACTATGTTGCCCAGTCTCATTTCCATGTATTTTTAAATAATCCGTAACTGTTCTGGGGAAAAAGAGAAGGAAGGACTTGCATCTTCGTGCTTTTAATTTCCATGCTCTAAGGCATTCCTTCTCCAGTAATTTCCGCAGAAAATTTCTTGAGCTACACAAATTCAGCCAAGTGAGATATTTTCCCACTAGACTTCCCACCTTTGCAGCCTCATGGGAAAAGAACCTTTCTATCCTGATCGTTTTTACACAAACAGACTGATAGTCAATAAAGCAAAGTGGGACAAAATTCTCCTCCTGTTTTTATCTCTTTGATGGAACCCTATTTCTTCTGCCCCTCCATGAGCGGGAGGCAGCACTGACAAGCAGGTGACAGAAGGTAGTCAGAGTCTCAGCCCAGGCACAGCCATGACATCAGTGAAGACAGAGGAGTGAAAATGCAAACTCCAAGGGACAAAAAGATAGTGCTGAAATATGTGGTAGGTAGAATACATGTTATCTTAGGACAGCAAAATGTCAGAAAAGAGGAGGTTACTTCTATTCAGTTCCTGGGTCCCACTAACTAGAGTGTAGATACAAAAATGATTGAGAATAGTTCCTGCCCGCAGGGAGCCTTCATTCATCAGGAGCCTCATGGCCATCAGACACTTCCTTTCCTTAACTTCCAGGTCTCTCTGTCCACAGCCTACTTTCTTGGCCTCTGCTTCCCAGTATTTTTTGCAAAGTCTTCCAATTTTAAAACTCTGCTCATAGTAACACAACAGAATTAAGACCTTGGGCCTCTTCTCTGTTCACAGTCATCCTACAGACGGTCTAGTGCAGCGTCACGCGTTCAATGTCACTGGCATTCTCTTCGCTCCTGATTTGTAGTGTCCCTGAATCCTAGACACCTGTATCCACCCTCCTACTTAGCATCCCCACTCGGATCTCTAATAGATCTCTCAAACTGAATGTGTCCAGAAAGAAACTTTGGCTTTCCAGCCCCTCTCCCCACCCACGCTGTCCCTATAGCTTTCTTCACCTCTGTCAATGACAATTCCACTATTCCATTTATCAAGCTGAAGACCCTGGCATCACCCTCAAATAATTTCTTATTCTTATTCACATTCACTGTGACTTCTGGTGCGCACAGTACTGCAGAAGCACAGAGAAGAGACACGGAGCCGACCTGAGAGCCTTCCTGGAGGAGGCGATGCACCCACGGCTTCCTACAGAATGAAATACGAGTCGTCCAGGGACACACAAACAGGAAGAGCAGTCCTAACAGAAGGAATAGCATGAGCAGAGACTGAACACCTAAAAGATAAATTTTATCTTACAGGAGCACAAAATAGGAGCCCAAAACTAGAGGGCAGTAGGGCTGGAAACAGACAGAACCGCATGCTTGGAGGGTGCGCATGCCCACTGTGAGAAGGCAGAGGCGGCTCAGGATGGAGTCGAGCCCCCCCCCCCCATTAAAAACAAACAGCCCAGCTAAACTGTCATTGCCTGCCGTTCAGCCCTTTCCCTTCATTCTCTTCTTTTCTGCTCTTTTGTGTTAAGGGATGGGTGTAGATTTCCCGTAGCCATGTGCTCCAGAGAAGGGTTCATGCTCCCCAGGCCCCAAGAGCAAGCCCCGTTGGTCCCATGTCAGTGACGGGTGTCAGAGTGGCAAAGGTGCCATAGTTCTTGCCACTAAGACTGGAGGAGAAGTTGCTGGAGGGTGTCTGAAAAAGGCTTCCCTCCAATAAGAAGAGGCCCACACTGGGGCGGCACCTGTGGCTCATCGAGTAGGGCGCCGGCCCCATATACCGAAGGTGGCGGGTTCAAACCCGGCCTCCGCTGAACTGCAAAACAGAAAAACAGCCGGGCGTCGTGGCGGGCGCCTGTAGTCCCAGCTACTCGGGAGGCTGAGGCAAGAGACTCGCCTAAGCCCAGGAGTTGGAGGTTGCTGTGAGCTGTGACGCCACGGCATTCCACCAGAGGGCGATAAAGTGAGACTCTGTCTCTACAAAAAAAAGAAGAAGAAGAAGAAGAGGCCCACGGGAGGAAATCAGCCCCCTTCCTTCTCTCAGGGTTTTGTCCCCAGCATAGAACAACTATGCAGCAGCTACTTTGTGAGCAGGAGGCGGCTGGCCTAGGAGGATAAGCCGGGATGGACAGGGGAGGGGTGGGAAGCCGGGATGACTCATAGTGAGTGGATGGGTTAACCAACGCTGGACCTGCCCTCCTTGGGTTTCTTGTCATGCGCAAGGATCTTTTTTCCTTATTGTTTAAGCCATTCTCATTGAGTCTTCTGCTACTTTGAAGGAAAAGCTTCCCAACTCATTTCAGGGAGTTCTTTATACACCCTTAACCGCTAGGACCAATCAGCCCACCTGACCCCTTTCACACTTTGCTCACATAACTGCATCTTTTCCCTCAGTCAGTCCCCCAGGGATCCAGAAATACTTGGTTTTTCTATCCTAGTCTTCTAAATTACAGCTTTGACTTTTTTGAGGATCTGGGATAAGCCGGTCATTTCCAGGGCATTATGACAGGTGACTAGTACATGTCGCCACCTGCATATATATTTACCCTGGTCAGTGACTTATCTTGTTTTGAGCCTATACACATCTGAGCTGAACTTCTCAGAGGTGTTTTTCCTGGGATGCGACCTTGTCTGTTACTGATTTAGGCATTTTTCTGATGCTTCTCATCCTTTTTCAGGCAGAAAGAGACCAAAAGGGAATATAGCACTTTCAAGATAACAATTCATGCCATTTATATACTAAGAAATAGTACTTACCTCCCAGCATAGTGTAACAGGGTCCAGCGGTTATGCTATACATACCATATGTCTCTGTGCTCTTGACAGTTTTTAAAGATATAACAAAAGGATTTGGCTATTTTTATTTCAATAAAATACAGTTATATACCTTTAACAGGGTGCTACCTTTCAAGCTAATTTTAATACAGGTCTCTGTAACATGCATAATAGTAGTAGTGCTTTTGAAAGCCCTCCATTTAGTTATTTTGTTTGTTTGGGGGGTTTTTTGCACTCTTTGGCTGGGGCTGGGCTTGAACCCACCACCTCCGGCATATGGGGCCAGCACCCTACTCCTTTGAGCCACAGGCACCACCCCATTTAGTTATTTTAATAAGGAAAGCACTTCCCATAATGAATGATGTCTCAGCCAGTTGCTCGTCATACTATCTTCTGCGTTTTCATAGATGGAGTTAGCTAGTGGAGTCAGATTCTGATTTACACGTACACGTCCACTTACTGTCCTTACATCTATGTCGTCTTGTTACTACTATAAAATAGCCCATCCACATACCTGTTCTATAGCCCCCCAGTGACTGGCGCACTTAACAAGGGGGCTTGGAATATGCTGATGGGCCACTCACTGCCTGCCAGGCACTTTTATTAATATGTTTATTTTTTTATAATGTGTTTCTTGCTTTATAACCACAAGTCATCACACTCCGCGGTTCCCAGCACAAGCCACCATTGGCCTACACAGGCCATTCTCTTCTTTGCTTGTTGCCTTTGGCCCAGTTCGTTTCCTTTCTCCTCCATCGCCATACTCAGCACTCGTGATTTGCTTAAGTCATGCCCTTTTGTTTGGCTGTATTCTGGTAAAAGATCAACTTATTTATTATATGTATTTTTTTTAATTTTCATAAATGAGCTTATATTAAATAGTACACTTTTCACTTATGCTAGATGTTTTAAGATTCACTTCTGTCACTCTGCAATGATCACCTGTAACTTCTAACTGCTGTGTTCTCTGCCTCCGCCACATTTTTGCCTATGTGCTCACCTGTGGCAGACACAAAATAGCCTCCTACTTTACATCATCACCAACAGTGCTGTGATGGGCATCCACCTGGGAGCCCCCTTGAACACCAATGTGAGAATTTCTCTGTAAAGGAAATAGTTAACTCACAGGGGTTGCGTGTGTGCCAACCACAGTATGTGTTATTCAGAATCTTAAGTCTTGCAGGATGAGTGATGGTATTTGCCTCACTTCACAGGTGGATCTTATATCTCTTCAAGAATTTGGTTCACAGCGCCAAAAATGAATAAGTTCAGAGTTTTCTTAAAAATCCCTGGGAATGCATAACTATGATAGATTCATGAACTTTGGTATTTAGCAAGTTTATTGCAGCACAGAATTTTAACCGTTATTAATGTAGTACTTAAACGAATGGACTTTCTTCACTTTCCGAAATTCCACCTGTCCAGCTATTAGCAGAGTCTTTTCACAACAGAATGCGTATGTTAATCTTACATTCAACTGACTTATCCAGTACCCTTTATTGACAGTTCCCTCTACATGTGGGTAATTGTCTTTGCACGTTCAGAAGTATGTGTGGAAGAATTTACAGACCTTGGTTCATTAAATATGTTGCATGAACATATTAATTAATGTTAAGAATAAGGAAAATTAATCTGTGAAATTGTGAATGTCTTCCACGATCACCTAGGAATCAATATAAATTAGGGAAATCAACATTCTGAATATTTTACAATGTCTGGTCCAATTAATGTTGGCTGATCAGTTTCAGGGAAGCAGAAACTATGAAAGACCATAGCACTAAGGCCCCCAGAATCTTATCAAAGATGCGTGGACTCCCAACAGGGCTCCCCTCCAGTGGTAAAGGAAAGCTTAGTGTGTCTGAGGAGTAGAAAAGCTTCAAATTGAGTTCCCAAAGGGAGAAAAAGTTGCAGACAACTTCTCCTAGCGTGACTTTCTATGTGCTTTATGGAACACAGACAGTACCAAGCAAATGAGATGTGTCACCTGGAAGTTGTCATGGGAAAAGATGTCTAAGGCTATATCCTCTCTAGGTTAGGAAGGAGGATTTCCAGAAGAGACAACTTTATCAGGGTATGTGAGGAGGGTACTATGTCTTAGAACGGGATGCTGACACCAAAGGATTGGCTGCAAGGGGACAAAGGGTCTGTGTCTGTCCTGCTCAGGCAAATACAAGGCTCTTCCTCCATGAAACTGACTCAGTACCTACCTCTCCTATTGTTTCACTCTCACTCGCTGCCTGTAAACCTTTGTAAATTTCACACACGCTCAAACCTGGAACTACTAGGAATTGTAGAATGCTCACACAGTCTTAAACCATGATTCTTTACCTCCATGGACAGAATGTACATCGTATGCAAGAGAATAATTTAAAGGCATAAGAGGAAACTGAAAAACAGGAAAGGAAAGAATTTCCCTCCAACACAGCAATGAATAAGCCTGGTGCAGTACGGTTGATCTTCTCAGGAGCTAAAAGGGCCTCATCGCACAGAAGCTAGAGCTTCGTGTGACTAGCTATGCTGTTACTAAGATAGTTACTAAGTAAAAGTTATACAGAGAGTTCTGTTTCACTAAATAAATTAGAGATCTGAAATCAAGTCAGCTTGCCTCAAAGATTTTTAAATGCACACTGCCAAGAACATTCAAACACATCAATATATTTATCAGGGAGTCAGTAAAAGCCACACTCAACTTATGAGCCCTGCATTAATTCACAGTCACTACACAACGTATCCCGATGCCATATTTTACACTTGTCTGTTCTTTTTTGACAACAAGCCCAGCTAAGATAATAAAGTATCAGAAACATTCTCTTTACCTCTGCTTTTCTCGGTGGTGAGGTGAATAGTTCAGCAGGTTAGACTGGCGCTGTGTCTCTCAAAAGGAAATATAAAGCCTTTACTTTTCGCCCCTCCCTTCTATTTGTGTTGGTAGTGATTCAGCTCTCCACCTTCTGAGTGGAGAGCACGGCCCTAAAGAGGATATCCTTCAAAAAGCCGTGAGAGCTGCTTAAATCCCCACAGTCTCTCAGAATGGACAGTGCGTTCTGGAGAAGCACCAAGTTCTTGACCTCCTTCTGCTTTAACAATGAGGCAACATCAACAAGCCTTGCCTCTATTCAAGAAAAATAAGCTGTAGGCCGGGTGAGGTGGCTCTCGCCTATAATCCTACCACTCTGGGAGGTCCCATAAACTCAGGAGTTCAAGGCCGGCCTGAGCAAGAGTAAGACCTTGTCTCTACCAAAGATAGAAAAATTAGCCAGGTGTCATGTTAGGCACCTGTAATTCTAGTCACTCAGGCGACTGAGGCAGGAGGATCACTTGAGCCAGGAGGTGAGGCTGTGAGCTATGCTGACACCACAGCATAGGCAACAGTGTGAGACTTTGTCTCGAGAAAAAAAAATCTTAAAGAAGAAGGAAAGGAAAGAACAGGAAAAAGAGAAGAAGAGAGGAGAAGAGAAAAATAAGCCGTCTTTCTGCATAGAACATCAACCCATCCTGTTGGCAGTGCCACATCCAAAATTCCAGGGATTGCCAGCGTCAGCGCAAGTGGTACAAAGTAATCAACAGGAAAGATCCCAGGTGTGACAGAGGCTTCCTGGCCTGAGGCAAATTCGCCCAAGACCTCCTAGGTTGTCCCATGGAGCATGTTTTGACGGGGAGCTTCAACAATCTACTGGCCCGTAAATCCTGCCCCATCAAAGGAACACAAGAGTGTGGTCAAACAGGAGTGAGTCTGTGGTTTCCGTTTAAAAGCTTGGTGGGAAGAACAAGTCACAGCAAGCTGGAGTTCAGAGGCATGATTCAGAAATTGGGAAGAAAAATTACAGATTAGAGGTAGAGGTCAGAGCTGGAAACAGAAAATGTTTGGGGTGTGCAGTAGCCGGAATCAGCACTGTGAGAAAAGCCCAGCTTCTCCAAGACCCATCTGGACAATTCAATACCCAGCCCAGCTTCCCAGGGAGACACCACTGGCCACTTAATCTATGATGCCAACCTGAACTGCACTAATATCAGGAGAAAGTCCTTTACGGCTGGCGATAAGCTCTTCATCCTCAGCATGCAATATGTCTTTCCTCAGTCAAAACTAAAGCTTCTCTAAGACAGGAGAACCAGAAAGCTTGGGTCTAATTATGGTTCTACCACCCATTTTGCCTACAAGGTTCTCATAAAAATAATTGTACTCACAACCAACTACACAGAACTAAAAGGAGTCCCAAATCTGTCCAGACTTTCTCTGCTCATGGCAAATGTTTTCCGATGCTAGCCAACCTCAGCTGGGAGCTTCCATGGCTTGGAACCCTCATGTCTACCATTAGGACTGATCTTCTACCTTTTGGCTTTATTTTCATCTCCCATAAGATCCTAGAGAAAGATTGAATTTCTTAACTTTCTTTCTTTCTGTCTCAGAATTAGGCTCATCAAGAAAGATCTTTTCATGTCTTTGATCTAGATCAGTGGTTCTCAACCTTCCTAATGCCACGACCCTTTAATCCAGTTCCTGTGGGTCACTGAACTAGATTGCATCCTTATTATTCTTATTATTGCTGATCTAGATTGCATCCTTATTATTCTTCCTATTAGACAGGGAATACTCATTTGTGATTTTCCTTCCAGGTAGAAGGACATCCATTGACATAAAACATAACCCTCTTTGTGGCTCAATGCCCTTAACACAGTGGTTACGGTGCCAGCCACATACACCCAGGGTGGGGGGTTCAAACCCGGCCCATGGAAGCTAGACAACAATGACAGCTGCAACAACAACAAAAAAGCCAGGCATTGTGGTGGACGCCTGTGGTCTCAGCTACTTGGGAGCCTGAGGCAAGAGAATTGCTTAAGTCCAAGAGTCTGAGGTTGCTGTGAGCTGTGATGCCATGGCACTCTACTGAAGGCAACAAAGTGAGACTCTGTCTCTAAAAAAATAAAAAATAAAAAAATAACCCTCTTTGCCTCCCTTTACCCTCCCATTCAATCCTCCTCTTCTAGCATCTTAGCCTGGACTCCTGGAAAGCAGAGCCTTGGGCAGAGTCTCCAGTGTATTTAGTTTATTTGGGAAGTGATCTCAGGAAATAAAAATAGGAGAGAAAGAGGAATGGAGCCGGGAAGGAGGAGAAACTAACTTGTGATGGTATCAACTTGGCCACTGCACCTGCTCCCGTGGACATTCATAGGTACATTACAAAATGTGCCTCAGAACTGTCTGCCCCAAGGAAAATTGAGGGAAACATATGTCTACTTTCCTGTTGGCCAAGGAGTGCCCTAAGGGCTGTTAACTCAGGTTGTGCTTGTGTGAGTGTCCCACACAAAAGCGTCAGAAAAGCCTGGGGCTAGAAATAAGATGTGAGGGGAAGGGCTGTCAGGTTGCATTAGGCGAAGCCTGTGCCAGCACTGGGAGCCTCCGCAGCAGCTGATGAAGAGGTAGAGTGACAGAATTCAAAGTGGCACAGAGAAGGTGTCTAACACGTGGGTCCATGACACAGCTTGGTGAGGGGTGCAGAGCGGAGTTCCCTCCAGTTTCCTTCTGAGGAAGCCAGGTGTCCAAAGGAAGTGCACATTCTCCTACCTGACATTTTCGTAGGGCAGGGCCCAACTTGAAATTACAGTAAACCCAAGGAGTAGGTTGCACATCAGTCTGACTCAGAGGATCAGTTCTGAGGACAGTGAGCAGGGGCCAGACAGCAGAGAGAGGACTGGGTTTCTGAGCTGAGCTACTCCCTGGTCTTGGGCAAGATATGACCTGTACCACCCGTAACTGATGACCCTTTTCACAAGGTAAAGGAGGAGAATTTCAAGGAAGAAACTTGAAGCAACCAGGATGCTAGGTGATGTTAGCAAAGTCACTTCAATGTATGCTACAGGAAGAATCTAGGCTGCCCTACACCATGGAACACCCTGGAGAATACACTCTTTCTCTAGGCTTGGCAGTAAAGCTAAGCTATGTTCAATGCTAGAGGAAGCACAGTTGAGAAATTCTATTAAGTCGGACTTCACCCTATTATTATTTACCCTAGATTATGTGTATTCACACCCTCACTCACCCCTGCCTTCAGTCACGATGACTCAAGATTCATGAAGGATGGGTGTGGGTCCTGAAGGGAGAGGTAATAGGGTTTACTGTGGCATCGAGAGATTCTAGTGGTAATGTTTTTTACAGGTTAGAATTTGACAAAGAAGAACCTGTTTAGACAGAGTTAGTTGTTCTTGGGAGCCTGGAATAGGAGTGGAGGTAAAGAACGCTCTGGGGCTGTGTGCCCTATGTCTAGGAGAAAGGAAGGGACAGAGAATGATGGCGCTTGGGAGTTCTATTTGCACATGAATGTCATCTTTCTTTGTGGGGTTGCCAAATTTAGCAAATAAAGATATAGGATGCTGTCTTGGCACCCGTAGCACAGTGGTTACAGCACCAGCCACATACACCAAAGGTAGCACGTTCGAACCCGGCCCAGGCCTGCTAAACACCAGCAACAAAACATAGCCGGGCATTGTGGTGAGCACCTGCAGTCCCACCTACTTGGGAGGCTGAGGCAAGAAAATCGCTTAAGCCCAACAGTTGGAGGTTGCTGTGAGCGATGACGTCATAGCACTCTACTGAAGGCAACATAGTGAGACTCTTGTCTCAAAAAAAAAAAAAAAAAGATATAGGATGCTTGTTAAATTTGTATTTCAGACAAATAATATAGAGTTTTAGAAGTATATCCCAAATATTGCATAGGACATGTTTATACTAAAAAAAAAAAAATCTTTTATCTGAAATTTGAATTTGACTGGGTATTCTGTATTTTAGCCAGCAACACTTACCTCCTTAGATTCATTTATATTCCTTTAAACCAGACATGAAAATTAAGAAAGTCCATATGACTGCTCAATAGTAATCTAGATCCTCAATTGATGTGCTGAAGGGAAGAAACAAATGGACTGTGAGCGTCTACTGATACAGGAAAGAGAAGGAAAAATGAATGGCGAAAAGCTCCCCAAAGAGATGTAAGAGGCAAGGTGCAATGCCAGTGAAAGAGTCAGTTTACACAAAGTGAGAGACAGCCCTGCCCAAATGCAAGAGTGTACAAGGATGGACACATTTAAATAAATTTGCACATATGAGAGTTAGAAGTTGTGCCTGGATTGTTAGTTAGGTCTTTATGGACAGGGTCTGTGTGTTATGCTAATGGTTGATATTCAGTAAGCACTCAAAAACTATTTGTTAAGCTAAATTGATTATCTTTTGTAATGGGTGGGGTGTTTCCAGTTGAGATGAGGCAAGAAGAGATCAAGGTTTGGAAATACAATTTGGAAAATTAGAGTCAGGACTGATCAAGAACACTCAAAAGGTGTCCTCAAGGATCCGGCCAGTCTTCTGGATCCTTGGAATGCGATCCTCACAATCAAACTCCATTTTTTGCAAAAGTTTCACCATTTTCTGAAAGATTTTTTTAAAGTACTTTTTAAAAAATAATTTTTCAGTAAGACACTGTAACTCTTACTTTCCGAGACATAAAGCAGTCCTTAAAGAAGACGTCTTGTCGTGTGAAAATCAAGAGTTTTAAAAACAACTCCCAGAGCAGTTTCCATTTAGTCAGACTACTCCTAACAAAGTCCCAGACTGACAACAGAATGGAAAGTGTCAAGCACAGACCCTAGAGAATAATCAACAATGCTGCCCTTTTATTCCCTGGAGGTACAGAGAGTTATTCAACCCTAATGAGCACCTCTCAGTACCAGACGGGCAGATACTTTACACTTTGCATCAGCCTCGTTACTTCAAACACTTTACTCAAGTAAGTCAAAGAGAATCTATTAGTTGAACATAAAGAAAGCTAGTCTTTAAAAAAAAAACCCCTATAAAAACTTACTAAAAGACACTATTAAGAAATGAAGTAGACCACAGGCTGGGAAAAATATTCACCACACTGACCGTAAAAGGTGTTTGTATGCAAACCACACAAAGAATTACAACTTCAAAAGTTAAAGATAAATACATTGGCAAAATCCTTGTACAGTCACACCACTAAAGAATATACAGAGTGAATATAAAACTCGTGCACAGTTTGAAATACTTTAACATAGGAAACGGCACATGAACTTGATGTCCATCCAGTATATGACTGGACAAGAAGCACATAATGAAGTGTTCAACATCATGAGTCATCAGAGAAGTGCGAGTTAAAAACACAAAGACATTCCACCTCCCACCCATTAGAATGAGGAAATAAGAAAGATTGACTATACTAAATGCTGATGAAGGATGGAACAAACAGAACTCGTATTCTATAATCCAACCACTTTGGAAAACTTCTAGATTCATAAAAAATGAAACATATCCTACCTATGATGTAGCAATTCCTCCAAAGTATTCGTCCAAGAGAAATTAAAGAATTTATCCACAATAAGCGTTGTACAAAACTGTCGGTGGTAACTTTAAATGTAAGAGCCAGCCACACACTGGCTATCCACCCAGAGGAAAATGCAAAAAGAAAAATGATGCTGCGTCGATACACTGGATTAAAAAGGAGTGCACTTCTGATACACACGACATAGACGGATCTCAGAAGCATCATGCTGAGTGAAAGAAGCCAGGCATAAAAAAGTACAAAATGTTTTGCAAAATTAATATATGATGATGCAATCAGACCAGTGGTGATTGCTCTTGGTGGGGGATTAACTGGAAGGAGACAGAAGCAGCTTTCTAGAATAAAAATGTTCCGTTTCTTCATATGGGTGGGATTACATGTGTGCACGCAATAGTCGAAACTCACTAAACTAACTGGTGTGAGCATTTCGCCGTATGTAAATTTTAAGTCAATAATGTTGTTTTAAATTAAACTTTTTATTATAAGGTAATCGTAAATTCCCTCACTGAAGTTGTAAGAATTAATGCAGGAAAGCTATGTACCCTTTAGCCAGTTTCTCACAAGGGGAACATCTTGAAAAATTTTAGTACAGTGTCACAAGCAAGATGCTGACATTAGCGACGTCAAGATACAGAATGTTTCCATCGCCCCAAGGATTTCTCATGCTACCCTTCACAGCCACACCCACTGCACCCTCGCCCCATCCTTTAACCTTGGTATCCACGGATCTGTTCCCCATTTTTCTAATTTTGTCCTTGCAATAATGTTAAATCAATGGAATTGTACAGTATGTGACCTTTTAGGATTAACTTTTTTTTTCACTCAAAATAATTCTCTGGAGATTCATTCAGGTTACTCATTTGTCAATATTTCCTTCTTTCATTTTTAAGAGTAACATCCCACAAAATGGATACGCCATAATGCGGATATCCCACAAAGTGGGTACACCACAATCTGGACAGACCTCAGACTTCTCACCCATTCACCGGTTGAAGCATGTCTGAGTTGTTTACAGCTTATGGATATTACAAAGAAGGGTGGTCATACAGTGATGGCATTTTTAGTTGTTATTTTTTAAGACACTGCCCAACCATTTTTCCCTGGTGGCTGTACAGTTTTATATTCTGCTAATGATGTGTGGGTCACCCAGTCCTCTCCATTCTTGCCAGCATTTGGGATTATCAGACACTGTGACAGGTGTGTAGTAATAGCTAAGCACAGTTGTAGTTTGCGTTTCCTAATGGACAGTGCTGTCTTTTCATGTGCTTCTTTGCTGTTTTTTCTTTTTTTTTTCAACAAGTGAACAGTACACTGTACCCCATGACTGAATTATTGTACACAGCTAT
>CAUYRH010166684.1:0-11980 GCA_963574655.1 Perodicticus potto | reverse complement strand
TACCATTTAACCTTTGTACCTAAGCTGTTTTTTGGGGGTTTTTTTGAGACAGAGCCTCAAGCTGTCACCCTGGATAGAGTGCTGTGGCATCACAGCTCACAGCAACCTCTAACTCCTGGGCTCAAGCGAGTCTCCTGCCTCTGCCTCCCAAGTAGCTGGGACTACAGGCGCCCGCCACTATGCCCGACCATTTTTTGGTTGCAGCTATCAGTGTTGTTTGGCCGGCCAGGGTTGTATTCAAACCTGCCAGCTCAGGTGTATGTGGCTGGCGCCTTAGCCGCTTGAGCCACGGGCACCGAGCCTGTACCTAAGCTGTTTGACTAGTTTCCTAATTTATCATCCTGGTTTCAGTTTATACCTCCTTCTTCCCTCTTCCACTTCTCTCATCTATTTTCCTCAAATTCTTTCCAGGCGTCCTCAAACTTTTTAAACAGGGGGCCAATTCACTGTCCCTCAGACTATTGGAGGGCTGGACTAGAGTTTAAAAAAAATAACTATGAACAAATTCCTATGCGTACTGCATGTATCTTATTTTGAAGTAGAAAACAAAATGGGAATAAAAACAATTCACACCGCCGCATGTGGCCCGCAGGCTGTAGTTTGAGGACCCCTGAGACCATCCCAGCTTACTCCACCTTAACAACTTACCATTAACCCCTAAATTCCTTGTAAGGCTTGTTTATTAAGCACACTTAACCAGGACTACAAATAGTTTCAGGAGCTAGGATATAAATGTGAATAAGGGATTAATCCTGCTTTCTCTGCTTATAATCTTAGGGGATGGATAGAAACATAAATGCAGTACAACTGGGAATTCCTAGAGTGGTGTGATTCTAAACTTTAAAAAGCATGGCGGCACACACCTATGATCCCAGCATTTTAGGAGGCGGGGGGTGGGGGAGGATCACTTGAGCCCAGGAATTTGAGGTTGTGGTGAACTGTAACTGTGCCACTGTACTGTAGCCTGGATAATAGAATAAGACCTTATCTCTTTAAAGGAAAAAAAAGGCCCAAAAAGTGAGGGAAGACTTGGCACAGTGGTTAAGGCACCAGCCATACACACCCAGGCTTGGTGGGTGCAAACCCAGCCTGGGCCAGCTGAACAGTGACACCTGGAACAAAAAAATAGCCGGGCATTGTAGCGGGCGCCTGTAGTCCCAGCTACTTTGGAGGTTAGAGGTTGCTGTGAGCTGTGATACCACAATACTCTACTGAGGGTGACATAGTGAGAATCAGTCTCAAAGAGAAAAAAAAAAGCCAGGGAAGGTGGCTCACGTTTGTAATCTTAGTAATCTAAGATGGGAGGTGGGTAGGGGGTCATATCTGGAGGTCAGGTGTTCAAGACCAGCCCTGAGCAAGAGCGAGACTCTGTCCTTACAAAAAATAGAAAAATTAGTTGGACAAAGTGGTGTGAGCCTATAGTCCCAACTATTTGGGAGGCTAGCGCAGGAAAGTCACTTGAGCTGAGGAGTTGGAGATTGCTGTGAACTATGATGTCACCGCTACATGCTGGCCAGGCCAAAAAAAAAAAAAATTTAGTTCTGGCTAGGCAAGGTGGCTCACAACTGTAATCCTAGCACTCTGGGAGACTGAGGCTGGTAAATTACTTGAGCTCACAAGTTCAAGACCAGCCTGAGCAAAAGCAAAACCCCCATCTTTCCTAAAAATAGAAAAACTGAGGCAAGAGGATCGCTTAAGCCCAAGTTGTGAGCTATAACACCATGGCACTCTACCCAGGGTGACAGCTTGAGACTCCTTCTAAAAAAAAAAAAAAAAAAATTCTTACATAAACGTAATCATCCATGTTTTGCTGATATTGTTATATCATTACTCTTCAAACACCTCATAAGTATTTAATGTGAATTCCAGACCTCACATCGTATCTTCCATAAATCCTAATTTAGGATTTTAAAAGATGATCCCGATTCTGTCCCACTATCCTAATAAATTATGAAAATTTATAAGTACCAATATTTTGGCATAAAACCATATATCCCACATTACCCATGTGTTTCTGGAAAAAGCACAAAAATTGTTAAGGTCAGGTCCTAAGTTTTGAATTGGAAAAATATAGCCACTATGGTTAGAATGGAATGTGCTTCTAGTATAGTTTGGTAGGATTGTCTTTGCTATAGATGGATCATACAATACTTTTGTGTGTCTCTCCTATCAGAGGCAAGAGCAGGCTACAGAAGAGAACGCCGGTGTACCTGTCGGCCCACACCTCTCACTTGCTTATGAAGATAAACAAATACTGGAAGATGCTGCTGCTCTGATTATCCACCATGTGAAGAGGCAGACAGGCATTCAGAAGGAGGACAAATACAAAATCAAGCAAATCATGCATCATTTCATTCCAGATCTGCTCTTTGCTCAGAGAGGTGATCTCTCGGATGTGGAAGAAGAGGAAGAAGAGGAAATGGATGTAGATGAGGCAACAGGGGCAGCTAAGAAGCACAATGGTGTTGGGGGCAGTCCCCCTAAGTCCAAGCTAATGTTTAATAACACAGCAGCTCAAAAATTAAGAGGTATGGATGAAGTATACAATCTCTTCTACGTCAATAACAACTGGTATATCTTTATGCGGCTGCACCAGATTCTCTGCTTGAGGCTTCTGCGGATTTGTTCCCAAGCTGAACGACAGATTGAAGAGGAAAACCGAGAGAGAGAGTGGGAACGGGAAGTGCTGGGCATAAAACGCGACAAGAGTGACAGCCCTGCCATCCAGTTACGTCTCAAAGAACCTAGTGAGTTGTTTTTATTATAGGTTTATGGAGGATGTGTGGACCTCAGAACCTAGTTAGACTCAAGATGACTCTTTTGTGAAGAAAGCATAGGCCTTAGACCTCTAGCTGGGTTCTGCAATTTATTGGTTGTATGGCCTTACTTAAAACTCTTTGAATCTATTTGTGTACAAAATTAATTCTTAAGGGGTACTGCTTGTTGCCTTGCAGAGTTACTTTTTGCAAAGCATTATGTGTAGTGCTGTGATCATGGATAATCAGTCAGCAGTTAATACTGACTTAGTATCAGTTCCCATTAGTTTCCCATATGGCAGGTCTCTGGGTTAGCAAGGACAGACAGGAACTAAAATGTCACAGTCATTCCATTCCACGACAGAACATAAATTCCTGCTTATCCATGGCTAAGACAGATGAGAATTTTCTATGTGTTTGGACAGGACTTCTGTTTAACCAATGAGGTTCATTGGCTCATTGCTAATAAGTAGAAGCAGTTTTGGAAAGGAGATTGGAACTCTAGAGATGATGTGAGACACAGTAGGAAAGGATGAACAGGAATGAAGATAGAGAACTCAGGAATAGGAGTGTAGTGTGGGTTGAGGAAACCATCGTTTGCAGTAAGTAATTCTGTGCTACTTCTAGATGACAGTTCAGTTCATAAATTAGGTACTTGAACTGTGAAGGAAAAGCTGTTTCATGAAGTCTTTCTTCGGGACTCTTGAGGAAATAGCCAATCTGAGCAGTGTATCTTTTTTCTTTTTCTTTTTTTTAAAGTTTAGCTTATGTAGAAAGCTCCATGTGTGGCCCTAGCTGCCTTTCTCCTTGAGCTTATGACACTGAAAATTAATTCTAAATAAAAGCCCTTGTCTGGGTTAGTTCTAGCTTGAAAGACACAAATTCTCTACCTCTTTTCGGTGATTCCATCTTCTTGGGTAGAAATTAAGAGATAAAATGGCCTAATTTTGGCTTGACTACTGACTTGACCTGGTTTGAGGTTTACATAATTTGGTCTTGGGTGATAATGCCAACCCTCACCCTGACCATAGCTTGTGTATATAGTCTGTGGTTTGGAGTCAAAGCTTTATTCTGGCATAAGACATTTTTCATAGTCACAGCATATTTCAGAGGCTCATATCTATTCTGTGGGACTAAACAAAGTGATACTCTGTGATGAATGCAAGCTGGTTGCTTATTTTAAACAATTCCCTGTTGTCCTGTCTTTAGTGATTCTGTCATACTTCAGATACATGGAGATAGACTCAGTTTTGCTCTTAGCCTTTGTCCCCACTACAAACAGGTAACCAGTTGATACATTTTTAATAATTTTCTCTCAGCAAATTTTTTATTGAGGTGCAACATATATAAAATATACAACACAGAATTGTACAGCTTAGTGAATTTTTACAGCATAAACCCACCTGTGTTCAAAACCCGGAGCAAGAAACCTAAAGGACCCGGGCACTGCAGCAGTGTACCTATCTGCTACTTGGGGGGGGCTACAACAGAGAGATTGCTTAAAGCCAGCCTGGATGACATAGTAAGACCCTGTCTTAAGAAGTCCAGGTTCCATGGCTCACACCTCTAATCCCAGCACTTTGGGAGGCCAAGGCAGGGGAATCACGTAAGACCAGGAGTTTAAGACCAGCCTGAGCAATACAGCCAGACCCCATCTTTAAAAAGTTTTTTTCTTTTTTTTAAAGAAATACCTAGGTATGGTGTCCTGCCTGTAGTACTAGCTACTCATAAGTTTGCGGTGAAAGGGTTGCTTGAGCCCAGGAGTTCAAGGCTGCACCAAGCTACAACTGCACCACTGTGCTCCATCATGAGCAACAAAGTGAGACCTTATGTCTTTCAAAAAGAAAAAATACCCAGAACATAATCAGTACCCCAATAGCCTCCTACCACTATATTGATTTCTAACACTAGAGATTAGATCTGGCTGTTTTTGAACTTTATATAGATGAATCTTATTTTAGTAAGCCAAAGGCAGGACTCTTTCACCATTTCTTGCGCCCTCTGCTAGTTGCCAGTTGTCTCCGTAACCACTGATAGGATTTATTTCAGCTAGTGGTTGAAATGAATCACGTATAGCAAGTACAGATCATTTAATGCAATTTGTGAAGTACAGTGTTGCAAATCCATTTTTAAACAAAAGGACTTTGACAAATGCAGATTACTTTATTATTCATACAGGATTTAATTTGTACAGCTATTTTTTTCTTTTTGAGAGGTTTCCCAGCTCTAGGGTATGGCTGTGTCTGCCTTTTCTAATATGCACTTTATGCTTCATTGAAATAGCTATAGGTGGCTCAGCGCCTGTGGCTCAATGGGCTAAGGCGCCAGCCACGTCGTACACCTGAGCTGGCAGGTTCGAATCCAGCCTGGGCCCGACAAACAACAATGACGGCTGCAACCAAAAAATGGCCGGGCGTTGTGGCGGATGCCTGTAGTCCCAGCTACTTGGGAGGCGGAGGCAAGAGACTCGCTTGAACCCAGGAATTGGAGGTTGCTGTGAGCTCTGATGCCACGGCACTCTATCCAGGGTGACAGCTTGAAGCTCTGTCTCAAAAAAAAAAAAAAAAGGAAAAGAAATAGCTATAGGACAAGTGACCCATGTAAAGAATGCTCTTGTACAGGCTAAAAGATCAGGTTCCCCTCTCAGCAGAGTAGCCAACAACTTTTTGAAGGACTAGCTTCCCTGAGATATTTTCTTCTGTCATGCAGAGCCAGCAGTGCTATAAAGAAGTGTTTTTCTAGCATGGACAGTCAAAATGTTAAAAGTTGCAGAGTCACTTTTCCTCTGACAGGCAGCGCTAGTGATTGTAGCCACCTGTCAGGTTTCATCTGTCCATAGTGGATTGAATACCTAGTATTCTTTCAGATGTCATTTAGGTTAGCTGTAGTGTTGCCTGCACTCTAGCTTCCTCCTTTTCTTAGTAGGGTAAAGACCTCACCTATCCTATCTCTCCCACAGTGGATGTTGATGTAGAAGATTATTATCCAGCATTCCTGGACATGGTGCGGAGCCTGCTGGATGGCAACATAGACTCATCACAGTATGAAGATTCCCTGAGAGAGATGTTCACCATTCATGCCTACATTGCCTTTACCATGGACAAACTGATCCAGAGCATTGTCAGACAGGTGAGGGCATGCTGGAGCTAGAGTGGATCTGGGAAGAAGTCCTTACTTGACAATGGATCAGGGAAAGAATTTCTATTAGAAAAGAAAGGCAGTTTTCTCCTTTAACAGTGTTTATGAGCATATTCTAAACACAGGAAGGGGGGTGGTTAATGTGATGTCATTATTTCTCATGTTAACAAAATGGGAGTGTTCCAGCCACATAATTGGCTTCTTTACTTTTTTTGTTGTGTCCTTAGTGTGAGCCTACCCTCAGACCCTTTCTTGTGGGCTGCCTGTGGGCAGTACAATGGTCCTGACCCCAGCACTCTGCCCTGTTGGCCCATATGTTACCTCGTCTGCCAGGATGAGCACACAGTGTGTAACATTTCTTCTTCCATAGGAGTTGTTATTCTTTTTTTTTTTTTTTCTTTCCAAAAATGTTTTATTATAACAAAATGCTCAAATATTCAAAACTGGAGAAGCATACAGGGTGGGGCTGGCTGGCTGGGGCCTCTGGAGTTGGTAGCTGCCTAGTGAGGGGAGGAAGGGGTGGTGAGCAGCTGCTCCAAACACCACTGGACTTCCTCCAGGCCTCAGTAGGCCTGCTTCAGGCCCCTGGGAAGGCAGCGACAGGACTCCTGGTTGAGGTACAGCAGGCCAGGGCAGCTGCTGACCATAGAGCTGATGGTGCTGGGTGTAACCCGGTATCCCTGAGGTTAAGGGAGCACAGAGCCGGGTGTGAGCCCCCAGGGGTGCCTGAGAAGGCAGCAAGGGCCTGCTCCAGGTCCTTCTCGCTGAATCCCTGGCCACTAGGAGTTGTTATTCTATACATTTGCTTTGTTTAATATTTGAAATTCTTATGGGAAAGGTTTTATATAAATCTTTTATAGTACTTTGCCCACCTCACTCTTTTGAGTTTCCCTCTCAGAACATTTTGGTTGGTTCTTCGTTTTTTTTCCTGTTGCACTCTGGGAGGTTCTAAATATATTGTCTTTACAACAGTGATATCTTTTTAACAAATAGCTTGTAACACATGGGTTTCTAATCCTCGGACTTGAATTCTGAACTCCCAAAAGGATCAGAGTCCATTGTTGGAGTGCTCCTTTTTTTTTTGTTGTTTTGTTTTGTTTTGTTTTGTTTTGAGACCCAGTTTTACCTTTGTTTTATTACAGGTCTCCAATAAGACTTTCATTTTTCTTTTCAACATCCTGTTCTGCAGCTTCCTTGGCTCTTTTTGCCCACATGCTGAAGAGCCTGGGCATTGACAAGGCCACATGAAACCTTGAAGTTCTTTTCTTCCTCACTGAAGGTTGTGACTTTCTCCCTGTAGATATCCTGTGTGGGCGATGCCCTGTTAGCTTGGGTGGCCAGTTGGAATTACCTTCTCTTGGGGACTTCCTGAAGCAGAGGATGAGTATGGAGCAGTACTCCCTCAGCTGCTGAACATTGGTCTCCAGGGACTCAGTGGACTTGTTTTTGAGTCTGTAGAAATACCAATGGTCCAAGCCACCTTCTTGTGGATGCCAGCCACCCTTAACTCTTCTGAAGTGAAGCCCTTGCCAGCTTGTATTTTGGTGTGATACCTCACTGTGGAATACCTTACTCTGGGTCAGATGGGTTCAGATACAAGGACAGGGCAATGTGGCATGCTTTGGGAGGCCTTGTGGTTCCTGGTGGCTAAACCATGTGGCTACATTAACTGCTGCTAGTCCTCATAAAGTGGGACTTCAGGTTGATGCCATTCCGGATGAGTGCCATGATTGCCTACAGCCCTTCTCCATAGAACAGCTGATAGGAAAGGTGGTAGAGTGCCGTGGCATCATAGCTCACAGTAATCTCCAACTCTTGGGCTCAAGTGATTGGCCTGCCACAACACCCAGCTATTTTTGGTTGCAGCCGTCATTGTTGTTTGGCGGGCCTGGGCTGGATTCGAACCCGCCAGCTCAAGTGTATGTGGCTGGCACCTTAGCTGATTGAGCCACAGGCGCCAAGCCTGTACTACTTTTTAAAAGCAAAAACTTATAAAAACCAAATTCTCATTCTAGTGTCCACACTGCCACTATGGAAGGGAAAAGCTAGTTAGTGTTCTCTTGGGCTGTATGTTGAGTCCTTTCAAAAGTGCCCATACCTTTGCCTTAGTTTTAGACGAATGCATGCCTCTCTATCCCTCCCACAGTATCTACTAAGGATTGAGGAGTACTTCACCAGAATCTTGGCATCTTGGGGAAAGTTGTAAGGCAAATAGTTTATCCCTAAAAGTCAGTTCTTAGGCCTTCGCATAAGGGGTCTAGATCCTGGCTTTCAGAAATCATTACTATCCTCAAAGAAACCCCAACAATTAAAAAAAAAAAAAAAGAAATCATTACACAGATACAGTCAGCTGTAAACATAAATATTCTTTTTTTTTTTTGGTTGTAGTTGTCATTGTTTGGCAAGCCCGGGCTGGGTTCAAACCCGCCAGCTCTGGTGTATGTGGCTGGTGCCCTAGCCGCTGAGCCACAGGCACCAAGCCAGTAGACATAATTTTTTAGAGATTAATCTCTGTTAACTTCTCCTAAATTTGTATAAAATAGAGATTCCAGTTACCCTGTGCTTAAGTAGTTTTGGCTCATAAGTTTGCTGCTGTTATATATAGGAACAAAGTCTTCCATGTCATCAGCACGGCCTTTTTTTTTTTTTTTTTTGACAGTCTCACTTTTGTCATCCTCAGTAGAGTGCTGTGGCATCGTATCTCACAGCAATCTCAAACTCTTGGGTTCAAGCGATTCTCTTGCCTCAGCCTCCTGAGTAGCTGGGAGTATAGGTGCTTGCCACAACACCCAGCTATCTATCAACACAGCACTCTATCCAGGGTGACAGCTTGAGGCTCTGTTTCAAAAAAATAAATAAATAAAAATAAAAATAGATTTAAAAAAAAAAAAAAGACTGGAGGATCACTTGAGTTCAGGTGTTCCAGACCAGCCGGAGCAAAGCAAGACCCCGTCGCTACTAAAAATAGATTAGCTGGGTGTAGGGGCATACACCTATAGTCATCCCAGCTATTTGGAAGGCTGACACGAGAGGCCCACTTGAGCCCCACTTGAGCCCAAGAGGTAGAGGTTCCTATGTGCTAGATGATGCCCTGACACTCTAGCCCAGGCAACAGAAACTCTGTTTCAAGAAAAAGTAGTCCAATAAAATATATGTTTCATAACCCTGAGGTTGGTTTTTTAAATAAAAGATACAATTAGTTCATTTACTAGAAGCATCTAGTTAGGATTTTGAGTCAGTAATATATATGATCTCAACTCTTCTTTTTTATAGAAACGGGTTTCATCCAGAAAACCCAGAATCATTAATGTTTTAAAACATGTCCCAGCTTCCCATCTTAAACTCCTTCAGTTGGAGGCATCTCTTCTCTCATTCTCCTCAACTCATTTGGTATTCCCCACAGACTTTATTATGGACTAGGAGTAGAACATATATTTCCAAGTCAAAGCCATACATTTATTTTACCTTTTCCAGGCTGATTTAAGAGGGATTCATTTTGAGAACAGAATAGGCCATGTCATAGACATCTATGTACAGAACTCAAAGTATGGCCACACCATGTTAAGACTGAGCTACAAATTTTATTCTCTCTCCTGCATGCCTTCATTCTAGACTTGTGCTCCCTTGCTGTGCATCTCTCTTCACATGGCACCTACTCCAGGCTTTTCCATCCCTTGAAGGCTTTGGTTTGCCACAGTGGTGTCTCTTGCCCCAGCATTACTTGGCTTTTCCATACAGATGCTCCTCTAATGAAAATCTCCCAGATACTTCTGTATGTCATTTCAAATTAGCAGGAGAGAAAATCTCACCAGCCAGGCATGGGGCGGGTCTTGCCTGGTTGTCCCAGACTTATAGTGCTGCCCTTCCTGCAGACTCAGGAAGGGGCCAGATATCGAAAAAGAAGATGTGAGTGAGGAGTCAGTGACATAGTCTACTTTGATAAGAAAATGTGAAGCAGGAGAATTCTCTACATAGTAGAGATCATGCTTTGGGTATACTTGTTTTCCCTTAAACACTATGTTTTAAGCTTTTCCCTATGTTATCAAGTTATCAAAGGCAGTATTTTAATGCTTGTATCTGAATCCATTTGATTCTAATTTATTTAACCTTCTGCAGTTGCTGGAGCCCTTTCTACTACCCATAGGTCACTTACCCTTCTGACCTTGCCCTGTGTCCAGTTATCTAAGACACATAATTGTCATTGAACACTTTATTTAATGTTAAAAATAGTTGTCATAGTTACACTTCAAAAAGAATGTACTGGCTCGATACATTGAGCCTGTGGCTCAATGGGCTAAGGCGCCAGCCACGTACACCTGAGCTGGTGGGTTCAAATCCAGCCTGGGCCCAACAAACAACAATGACGGCTGCAACCAAAAAATGGCCAGGCGTGGTGGGCGCCTGTAGTCCCAGCTACTTGGGAGGCAGAGGCAGGAAACTCGCTTGAGCCCAGGAATTGGAGGTTGCTGTGAGCTGTGATGCCACAGCACTCTCTCCAGGGTGACGGCTTAAGGCTCTGTCTCAAAAAAAAAAAAAAGAATGTACTGGTTCAGTACTTGTAGCTCAGAGGCTAGGGCACCAGCCACATACACTGGAGCTGGTGGGTTCGAACCCAGCCCGGGCCTGCCAAACAACAATGACAACTCCAACAAAAAATAGCTGGGCATTGTGGTGGGCACCTGTAGTCCCAGCTACTTGGGAGGCTGAGGCAAGAGAATCACTTAAGCCCCAAAGTTTGCTGTGAGCTGTGATGTGACAGTACTCTACCAAAGGCAACATAGTAGACTCTGTCTCAAAAAAAGAGAAGAATGTACCTTCCTAAAAGTAGGATGGCTTGGTGGTTATGAGAATTTTAAAGCTAAATAGACAAATTGATACTAAAATTAATATTTTAGTTTCATTTGTGGGGATTTTTACTTCAAATAGAAATACCATATGACCTGTGAGAACAGGACTTCATTCCCTATGAACTGAAAGGTTCAACTTTCTAGTCAAGTAGTTAAATAAATTCTCATAAAAGTTATCAATTGTGACCTAGCATTGCATGCCTGGCCTGTATTGAAAGCGAGTTACTGTAGGGCGGCGCCTATGGCTCAGCAGGTAGGGCGCTGGCCCCATATACAGAGGGCGGGAAGTTTGAACCTCGCCCTGGCCAAACTGCATCGAAAAAATAACCGGGTGTTGTGGCGGGCACCTATAATCCCAGCTACTCGGGAGGCTGAGGCAAGAGAATCGCCCAAGCCCAGGAGTTGGAGGGTACTGTGAGCTGTGACACCATGGCACTCTACCGAGGGTGATAAAGTGAGAGACTCTAAGAGAAAAAAACAAAAAGAAAGTGAGTTACTTTGGCAGAGTGAAGTGGCTCACTCTAATCCTAACATTCTGGGAGGCCGAGGCGGGAGGATCACTTGTGCTCAGGAGTTCATGTCTACCCTGAGAAGGCGGGACCCTGTTTCTATTAAAAATAGAAAAAAATAGCCCAGCTTTGTGGCGGGTGCCTGTAGTCCCAGCTACTCAGGAGGCCGAGGCTGGAGGATTGCTTGAGCCCAGGGGTTTGAGGTTACCGTCAGCTAAGCTGACACTACTGCTCTCCACTCCACTATCGGCAACATGACATTGACCTACCTTGCTTTTGTGGTTCTCCAAGGCCCCTCTCCATCCTAGCTTACACAGTGAGTTTTCCCAACTAACATGAATCTGTCTCATAACAGCACATACCCTACCTCTTCAGCCTGTTTCCCAGGGTAGTTGTGAGGATCAAATGAGCCATATAAATTTACAGATCCTTAAAATTTTAAGTGGCCCATTAACTTAAGTTATCTCGTTTTGCTTTTAAATAGATATGGAAGTGTTATTCATGGACCAGTGATATGGTTGACAATCTTGGCTTGGTTATTCTCCAAGAAAATAATAATGGTTTGTTGGCTCGGCACCTGTGGCTCAGTGGGCTAAGGCGCCAGCCACGTACACCTGAGCTGGCGGGTTCAAATCCAGCCTGGGCCCGCCAATCAACAATGATGGCTGCAACCAAAAATGGCCGGGCGTTGTGGCGGATGCCTGTAGTTCCAGCTACTTGGGAGGCAGAG